>CM062395.1:22833530-22913259 GCA_031304145.1 Cardiospermum halicacabum
CACCGGTGACTCTGACGATGTCTGACCTCACTAAAGAGAATCAGCGGCTCCGACCTCACCATTGGTGATGCTCACGATGTCGACCTCACCATGGGTGACGCTCAAGAAGAATTGACAATTTTGGTTTGGTTGAACTTTAGCCACAGCTTGATGAATGGTTGGAGTGATGGAGTTCAACTGCGGGTTAAAAAGAGTAGGATATGAAAGCTTAACCGGGGTGGTACACCAAAATAAAGGAGAGAATCCGAGTTACTTATACTGTATATGAACCTTTAAATTATTGGGTGTACATTCATTTTTTAATTTATAATTTGATTGGATCACACTATTAATTAGATTAGATACAAGAGCCTTTTTCATTGCTCATGTAACGTATTTCAAATCTTATATATGTTAAGCATATTGTATTATGTAACGAATTTCAAATTTTATATATGTTAAGCATATTGTATTATATATCATCACCAAAAAAAATATAGTTGAAATCAATTATTATTATTATTATTATTATTATTATTATTATTTTCTCTTATTTTTGGTGGGGGAAGTTAGGTTTTTCATATAGTATTTTTTTATTTTAGAATTTTTATTTTGTTTATATTATTAATTATTATTACTTAAGTGGAGTTATAGAATAATTATAACCACAATTCTTACTTAAAACCACAATTTTATTTAGTTAATTAAATACCATTACTTGTGCCAATAATTAATTATTTACTTTTTTCACTTATTTTACATAATAATATTTCAATTCAATCAATGCACATAAACAATAATTAAATAATTCATTATTTTTTCCATAAATGTCTCTTTACTTTGTACTGTTTTATATATCATTTTTGAAATAATATACTCTCTCCGTTTCAAGGTTTATGGACATCTCTTAAGAAATGAGTTCAACATCATAAATTAATAGTCAAGATGAGT
This sequence comes from Cardiospermum halicacabum, assembly GCA_031304145.1. Lineage (NCBI taxonomy): Eukaryota > Viridiplantae > Streptophyta > Magnoliopsida > Sapindales > Sapindaceae > Cardiospermum > Cardiospermum halicacabum. Next base: position 22,834,461 of record CM062395.1, read on the forward strand.
ATGAATGTCAAAACTACCCTTTAATAAATATAAGCGATAATACTATGTGTATAGGAAATGACAATTAATATTCAAGGACAAAGTTGAAAAATAATAATTAATATTCTCTTAGAAAGTTGAAATAGTTGAATTGAAACAAAAATTAAATCATAAAACATCACTTGAAATGTAACGGAATAGTTATTAATAAGAATAATGACATTAAATTATATGAATGGTAAGTAAATATATTTTAATTACAAATTAAACGTAAATAATTTCAAATTTAATGATGAAAAAGTATAATGATAATAATTAGGAAAATTACTAATATTGTGAATACTACTAGCTCCCTTTTATTTTATTTTATTTTATTTATATAAATACTACTTTAAAAAATCTTTCAAAATATGTCAAATTTGACCATTATTATTATTTTATATTTAATGTCTACAATTTACATATTTGTACCAATTTTTTCCACTTATATGTAAACGCTACTTAAAAATATTTTAAAAAAAATGTCAAATTTGACAATTTTTTGTTAATGTTTAATGTCTATAATTTAGACATTTGTATCCGTTTTATTTTTGTAATCACTACTTTAAAAAATATTTTAAAATGTCAAATTTAACCGTTAGACAATTGATATTCCAAATGAATTTTTGTAGTTTACTGATTATATATTTGCTCACATTTTAAATTCCCAATAAACAATAAATGGATTTATCTATATATTTCTGTTAAAAACACTACTCATATATTTCAAATTGTATTTATCATTTGAATAGAAAAAATTTAATTAAAAAAATAAATCAATAATATATTATCAAATAAAAAAATAATATAAAAAATAAGAGGTAAAAAAAGGGTATATTTTATTAAAAAAAAAAGATAACATGCATCAATTATTTATTTATTTATTTATTTATTATTATTATTATTATTATTATTATTATTAAAGTAATAATTATTGATTGAAAATTGAAAAGGTGATATTTTATAAATAAAAAAATTCATTTCCAATGCATTTATTAATTAAAATTTTACCCACTTTTTAAATTTTCAATAAGCAATTATTACATGATGTGTATTAATATATATATATATATATAATATACAAAAATTTTTATTAATGTGAGGGATAAGAATTAATTAATCTAAAAAATTAGTAATTAAATTATGTCAATATTGTTTAAGAATGCAATCCAATAATAAAAAACGATTATTGAATATACATATATATATATATATATATATATATATATTCCCCCTATTTTTATCTCAATTTTTAAAAATATTTTACTCATTAGAATTTTTATTTTACTATTTATTTTTTTAAATTATAATAAAATTAAAATCATTATTCTTTAATGTATCAAATACTAAAAAAAGAGTGAAATTAATCATTAACTCCATTAAATTCATGTTATAATAAAATTAATGTTTTAATTATATCATAAATTATATTACATTTATTTTATATTAAAACTCATTAAAATAAATATCTCACAAAATATTAATAAAATATATTTATAGAATTATTATATTTATTTTTTAAAAAAAAATACATGAAATAATACATTTTTCACAAATGTAATTAACTTATATTTATTTAGCATCTTCTTACAATTTTTTCAATTAGAAGTTCGTATTTTCATAAATAAATAAAATAATTGGACTTTACCAACCTAAGGATTTTGTAATTATAATCAAACACAATAAATTATATTTAATTTTTATATATTAAATTTAATTTCATGATAATGAAATTTCAATTAAAATAAAAATAATATATTAATGAGTTATTAAATATTATTTTTTTCAAATGTTCTTTTTAAATAGTTGTAATAATTTCTTAATAATATTGAATAAATAAAATTAATAAAAAAATATTTGACTTTTTTTAAAAAAAGAAAATAAACTTTAAAAAATTTAAATCAAGCCATTGTTAATTTCATTAAAGAATTTAAAAAAAAATTTAAAATAATGAACGCATTGATAAAATTTATATTTTATAAAAATAATAATTATTATTAACACTATTTAATAGTTAAGAACATTTATATCTCGCACGAAGCGAGAGCATTTTCACTAGTTGTATTTATAATTCATTAGTTAATTATTTACTTGACTTCCAAATATTCATTATATATTCATAACCTATTAACGTTCATTTATAAATCCTTTTATCTTTTCTTTTTTCCTTCTAATATAATATTGATTATTTTATATACATATATATATATATATATAAATAAAAGAATCTCACATCATACCTTCAAATTTTAATTAGTCAATTATTCCCCATCTTATTTAATGATGAAAAAAGAAAAAGAAAAAAGAGAGAACTACATGATAAAGAAACAAATCTAAATATAAGATAGACCAAAATAAGAATCCAACTAGGCTGGGCATAAAAACCAGCCCTGACTAAACCGGCCCGGTCCAAACCGACCCAAACAAATAATGAACGCATTGATAAAATTTATATTTTATAAAAATAATAATTATTATTAACACTATTTAATAGTTAAGAACATTTATATCTCGCACGAAGCGAGAGCATTTTCACTAGTTGTATTTATAATTCATTAGTTAATTATTTACTTGACTTCCAAATATTCATTATATATTCATAACCTATTAACCACAACTTCTTTTTCTCTTTAATTATAAATTATTTATATTTATAATTATACTTAATAAATAAATCATCAAAATTTAAATTAAATTATTTATTAATATAAAATATTTTTTCAATGATATGGTATTATTTCTTCCACTTTAGTTTTTGCATTATCAAATCAATTTCAAACATCTTATATTCAAAAATAGTCAATTCAAATTGTTAATCAATTTTAATCAATCAACATAAACGATCATCAATTATAGTTGGTTTTTCAAGTTTAATAGGTTCGGTCCAATCTTTGCGTGTTTAAAATAGGTTATATTGGTTCCGGTTCTGTTTTTGGACCCTAAAAAACCGGCCCAAAATCGAAACCGGTTGAATAAAAAAATTAAATATGTATTGGTTATTGTTAGTACCGTTTGATAATTCTATTTATTTGAAGCATGTATTGATTATTACACTTATGTAATGCTTACCATGTTATAAATATATATATTTGAAGTGGATTAATTGTATTTTGAAGGTGACGAGATAATAGGATTGGAATGAAAAACTCTTTCTAATTTATATTTTGGTCAATTTTTTTCTTTATTGTTATTTTAATAGGATATCAATGAATATGTAATATGTTGTTAAATATTTTATTTGTATTTTAATAGGGTTTTAATGGATTTATAATATGTTGCCTATTAGTTTTTATTTGGTGAATGGTTAAAAATTAAGTTAGATTAATATGGTTACTATTTTTAATAATTGATGATCGTTTATGTTGATTGATTAAAATTGATTAACAATTTGAATTGACTATTTTTGAATATAAGATGTTTGAAATTGATTTGATAATTTTGTAGTACTGAAAAGAGAGTCGATATTGTTACCTAACTAATTGGTATGGACACCCCGATTGACATTACTATCATCAAGAAAATATCAGTATTTGAATTTTGTATTTTACAATTAATGACATATTAATTATTTAAAAGGAAAAAAAATTATACCTAACCACAACTTCTTTTTCTCTTTAATTATAAATTATTTATATTTATAATTATACTTAATAAATAAATCATCAAAATTTAAATTAAATTATTTATTAATATAAAATATTTTTTCAATGATATGGTATTATTTCTTCCACTTTAGTTTTTGCATTATATATACAATTTATATTTTTATTTATAAAAAATAAAATAAATTAAAAATAATAATAGTGCTTATGAATAAAAAAATTTAAAAAAAAAACTGAAAAAAAAAGAAAATATATTTGATCCGATAAAGTTAGTTTAAAAATAAATTTTAATATAAAATTTTAAAAATTTAAACATTTAGTTTATAATATATATTTTAATATATATGTTTAGGTTAGTATTGTTATTTTGAAAAGATAAACAAAAAGTGGGGTTCATTTACAAATTTTAGGGGTGGAAGTATTATTACTCTATTGAAAATTTTATGAATATATAAAGACCAAAATTTGAAAAAAAGAAAAAGCTCAATATACATACCCCAATCCGATAAAACCGACCCAGTTCGGCCAGACCAATTTTACCATTTAAAATATGTTCGGTCGGTCTCAACCTTTAAAAAATAAGTACAATTAGGCTGGAGTCGATTTTAGATAAAACCGGATCTAACCAGCCCATGCCCACCCCTAAATCCAACATAAGAATTCATATTTAAAACATCCATGATACATATATTTCTTTAAATAATAATAATAATAATAATAATAATAATAATAATAATAATAATAATAATAATAATAACCATATATCTTCACATGCACTCGCATATATGAACTAGAATCACTGCCACCACGATTAAAATGTAAATGATAATAGGATAAGATAATTTTAAAAAAAAAAGAAATGTAAGAGTTTGAGACGTTTATATAGAGATGTTAATTAAAATTGTTACGTGTGTATAAGAAGTTGCAAAACTAAGAGTTGAATTTTCATATTTAACTATTTTTTTATTTATATTTATTTTATCTTTAATATATAATATATGTAGAATATTTTTAATTTATATTTTTAATAGCAATTGTGTAAATAGTATAAAAATAATGTGAAATCCACAAGTAGAATGAAGTGATTCTACACATGCCATGTCATATGAAAAATATATGATACTCAAACTTAATAAACCACAGAGTAACACGTAGATCATTTTCAAGTGGTTCAGTAAAAATTACCTATATCCACAAATTTATTTCAATGATTTTGAACGATGAATACACTTACACAAGTGATGTTACAATTGGATTAACTCTCACTATCGTATCTCTCAAACTCATAATATGAGATGCTACTTCACATTCACCTTCACATGTAACTTTTTGCTTGATATGAAAGTATCTTTAAATAGATTTTTTCCAAGATTTCACTTATAGAGTTGCAATAAGACTAAACTTTATCTTCAAGACTCCTTAAATCTTCCAAAATCTCTTTAAAACAAACTTAATCAACCAAATTCAATATTCTTGTATTTGATTCCGACACGAATTCTCTCTATCATAAGTGACTAGAATTATCTACACATAATCTCTCTAATGCATTTTGCATCACGAACTCTTAGTCGTCAACCTAGTTCGTCTTGAGAAATATAAATAAAACTGATACACAATACTACGAAGTACAAACTAGAATCCAATTTTTGCTTGTGTACTTTTGAATTATGATGATTAAAAGTTAAAATCAGAAACTATTTTTCAGAATTCATTTAACAACATAATTGCTCATCACAAAATGGAAACATCTTCAAACTCTATTTTTTTCTTTCTTTTTCATAACAAATTATATTTATTTTTATTTAAATGTCTATTTTGAATATATTTAAAATGGACATTGTCTATCAGACCGTCTTGAATGTCCAGCTGACGTGATAAATTTTAAAATAGACATCGTCCATCAGACCTTCTATTTTAGACGGTCAAGTAAACATGCTGACTCAGACTTTTCATATTATTTTATTAGATTTTTAATGTGTTTCAAATTCTTTTTGTTATTTTAAGAGAGTTTAATTTTAATTAAATTTCTATTAAAAAAAATTTTTTAAAAAGAAGAAAATAATAGACAGTAATCATTGTATAACTATTTTAAAATTATGCTGTCTGTCAATAAAAAATTTGCCACATAATTCACGACTTCTATTTTACACGGCTACATCATCTGACTCCCACGTTCCATTGGAGTTGCTCTTAGAGTTATCCAATAGAATGTGAACGTGAGATGATGTGGTCATAGAAAATAGAGGACGTGACTCAATATTTACAAATAAACCGCGTCTATTTAAAATAGTGATGCAGCAGTTACTATCTATTATATATATATTTTTAATTATTAATAGAATTTTAATTAAATTGAATCTCTATTATAGAAATTGGAGAGATGATAAAATTAATTTAATAAAAATAATATAAAAACAATTACCGAAAGTGAATTTTCCATATTTAATAGTCACTTTTCCATTTTTTTATTAAAAAAGCATAACATTTAAATATAATTATTAAAACTTAACTTATATTTTATTTTGTAAAAAAAATAATAGAAAAAGCAAAATAGGAAAATTCACTTTCGGTAATGATGCTGACATAATTTCCGTGGAATTTTTGGAGTGAAGTGAAGCGATGCAAGTAAGGAAAATCATCAATGTATTCATGGTATTTAGCTGAAGTAGAAAGAAGAAAGGAATTCATGTAAACTTGATAAAAATGTGGCATCAATTATTAAAAATATATATATATATTTATTTTTATTCATAACTATTGTTATCTTTTTTATTTATTTATAATAAAGTAAATTTATTATTATTATTATTATTATTATTATTATTATTATTATTATTATTATATACATGCAATTTGGGTGTAGTTGGTTATATTAATAAACACTTAGTTTAACAATAATGAATTGATTTTATTAGAAAAAAAATTTGGAATAATTTTATTGTTCATAGCTGTGTTGAACTTCATTCAAACATTCAACACACCCACGAACAACAAAATTGTATTCAAGAAGAAAATTCCAATAGTTTTATATTGATTTATATGTGTTTGGTTTCTATTTCTTTAATAGTATTTTATACTGTTTGTATTGATTAATTCTCACATACAGTCATTACGTACATTATTCATTGAATTTTTAACTAATGCGAGCAACATAAATATGATTGTGAATATCAAGTTGGTTAAATAAAAAAAAATTATTATATGAGTCCATTTACTAATATATTTTATTTTTTCCATTGAAATTTTATCTAAAGAATCTCTTTTTAAAATATGGAGCAGATGGATAAACGATATTTTGAGCTCTTTCTAAGAATATGTGTCTTGATTTTGTTGATTGATAATGATAGTAAACATTGATTAATTTTGCATGTACTGTAAGTGAAGTTGAGAATTTGAGAATGAAGATTTGGAGTACTGTTGGAATGTTACGGGTATTGTACACCGAAAAACAACATTAGGATTGTTCCTCTGCTGGCGTGTTCTCCAATCACGTTTGCTTGCATTTATCCGAGAATGCTATTAATACATTTACATCTCCCGACCATGGATTATTTGGTCTTCAACAAAACCCCATCAAACTGATGATGTATTCATGTCTGCTTGTATCACTTAAGATTCCACATTTTTTATTAATTTTTTTAATAATCTGCTACATCATGTTATTTTGGAAATTATGTTAACGATATGGATTTTGATGCCGGAAATGTGTGTGAATTGGCGGAAAGAGTATTGCGAATTGAATAAGAGAAACAATTCGTTCGCTCAATTGATTTACTGAAAAATATAATATCAAGTCTGCCTCTTAGAAACCCTAAACACCCCTTTTATAAGGCGTTACTCTTAACCCTAACAAAATACTTCCAAAATTACGAAAAAACCCTTAAAATAATAAAAGTTCAAAAAATCCCTCTAAACGATCCTGAAACACCGAAATGCATCGTAGGTCATCGTTGTTTGATTCAGATCGCCGTTTCGCTTCAACCAGTCAAATTTGGGCCCTAAATTCCATACCCAAAATCAATGCCGAAAGCCCGGTGCATCATATTCTCCCCTGCTAGAAAGAAGATTCGTCCTCGAATCTAATTCATCTTCACCAACGGCAAGCTCTCCAAGTTCTTCTTTGTCTGTATGATAGGGCGATAAATCTGCTACATTAAAAGTCCCGGATACATTGTACTTACCCGGCAACTCGATCTTGTACGCATTGTCATTTATTCGCTCTAGAACCTTGAATGGACCATCAGCTCGAGGATGTAATTTGCCAAACCTGCCAGCTGGGAATCGTTCTTTTCTGAGGTGAATCCACACGAGATCACCCTATTTAAAGACCACTCTCTTCCGTCGCATATCCACCCTCTGTTTGTACTTCATGTTCTGCTTAGAAATTCTGTCATGAATTTCGGAATACAGCTCCTTAATCTGTTTTACGTGTTCATCTGCATCAGAACTGATCTGCTTGACTAAGGGTAAAGGCGCGAGATCCAGATGAGTAATTGGATTACGCCCGTAGACTATCTCGAAAGGACTCTTGCCCGTTGTTCGGTTCTGTGACCGGTTATAAGCAAACTCTGCCTGAGGTAGCACCACATCCCACTGTCGTGGATTATCACCAACCAGACTTCGCAGTAAATTCCCCAAGCTTCGGTTGACAACTTCTGTTTGCCCATCGGTCTGGGGATGATGAGATGAGCTAAATTGCAACTTGGTTCCCATATGCCGCCACATAGTACGCCAAAAGTGACTTACAAACTTCACATCACGATCTGAGGTCATAGTTTTAGGGACTCCATGCAGCTTGACAATCTCCTCCAAAAATAAACGAGCAACCTGTGAAGCATCAAAGGTCTTGTTACAGGAAATAAAGTGGGCCATCTTGGAGAATCTGTCGACCACCACCATTATGGAATCTTTATTCCGCTGTGTCCTCGGCAACCCCAACACAAAATCAAGACTGACATCTTCCCACGGTGCAAGCGGAACAGGTAAAGGCATGTATAATCCAGCATTAGTACCCTTCATTTTGGCCACGTGACATACTGGGCACTTCTCCACAAAACGTGCCACATCACGCTCCATTCGAGGCCAGTAGAAATGCTCACACAGTAAGGCCATCGTCTTATCAGTTCCAAAGTGTCCAGCTAAGCCCCCTGCATGACTCTCAGTAATAATGGACTCCCTTAAAGGACACATAGGGATACACATCCTATTTCCCTTGAAGAGAAAATCAGCCACTAATAAAAACTGTTGGAACGGACCTGTTTGACACTTCTTCCAGACATCTCCGAAATATGGATCATCAATATATAATTCCTTAAAAGAGTCAAAGCCCAAAACTTTTCCCTGCATTATAGACAACAGGGAATGTTTTCTGCTCAATGCATCTGCCACATTGTTCATCACTCCAGCTTTATGCTTAATTACGAAACTGAAAACCTGAAGCAGCTCCACCCACTTCGCGTGCCTAGCATTTAGTTTCTACTGCGCATTAATATATTTCAGGGCTTCATGGTCTGAATATAAAACAAACTCCCTCGAAATAAGATAATGACGCCAATGCTCTAAGCTCCGTACTATGGCATAGAATTCTCTATCATATGTCGAATACTTCTTCTTTGCTTCATTCAACTTCTCACTAAAAAAATGTCACCAGTTTATTTTTCTGACTCAGTACACCCCCAATACCCACGCCTGAAGCATCACAATGTACTTCAAAAACCTCATGAAAATCAGGAAGAACCAAAATCGGGGCTTCAGTTATCTTCTTTTTCAGCAATAGGAATGCCGCTTCCGCCTCTTTGGTCCACGTAAACTTACCCCCTTTAGACAATCCGTAAGAGGTGCAAAGATGGTGCTGAAATCTCGGACAAACCTCCGATAAAAAGATGCTAATCCATGAAAGCTGCGTACCTCATGGATATTTTTCGGAGTTCCCCAACTTGTAATGGCCTCAATCTTCATCGGGTCTACCTGAATGCCTTCCCGCAATACTATATATCCAAAAAGGCACATGATTAGTTAAAAAGTGACATTTCTTAAGATTGGCATATAACTTCTGCTCCCTCAAGGCCTCAAACACTGCTCGTAGATGTTGTAAGTCCGTCTCAATCGAAGCACTATAAATCAGGATATCATTAAAATATACGACAACGAATTTGCCAATAAAAGAACGAAAAATCTGATTCATCAGTCTCATAAAAGTGCTCGGCGCGTTAGACAATCCGAATGGCATCACCATCCACTCGTACAGGTCATCTCTAGTCTTGAATGCCGTTTTCCACTCATCTCCAGTTCGCATTCTGATTTGATGATACCCATTCCTCAAGTCTATCTTCGAAAAGACAGTAGCCCCATGTAACTGATCAATCAAATCGTCAAATCGCGGAATGGGAAAACGATACTTGATTGTAATTTTATTGACAGCTCTGCTATCTATACACATTCTCCACATTTCGTATTGCTTAGGGACTAATAATGCCGGCACGGCACAACGACTCATACTCTCCCTGATCGCACCCTTTTCCTGCAACTCCTGCACTTGCCGCTGCAGCTCTTCATGTTCCTTAGGGCTCATTCTGTATGCCGCCTTATTAGGAATAACAGCTCCTGGGATGAAGTCCATATGATGTTGAATGTCTCTCATTGGTGGCAACCAGGCAACTCCCCTCCTCCGATACAACGTCAGCAAACTCCTCAAGTAAGGGCCTGACTTGTGAAAGGACTTCAGGACCCGCAGTATTTGGCTCTACCACTACAACAGCAAAAAGTTCAGGGGCACGCACCGCCTCCTCCCGAAATTATGATCTGGACAACAGATTATTCTGCACTTCTTTTCTCAAATCGGTAGGGCCCAGGGTAATAGCTCTACCATCATTCTTGAAACTGTAGGTATTTCTAAACCCATCATGCTGAGTTTTTCTGTCAAATTGCCATGGCCTTCCCAACAAGATATGGCAGGCGTCCATGGGAATCACATCACACCACACCTCATCGGCATATTTCTCGCCAATTGAAAACTACACAAGACATTTCTTTTCTTACCAACTTTCACCTCGCTCCCCTTTTTAAGCCACGACAGCTTATACGGTCGAGGGTGGTCCTCTGTTTTCAGCCTCAACTTCTCCACCATAGTAGCGGAAACTACGTTCTCGCAACTTCCCCCATCTATGATCACACTACATACTTTTCCACCACTAGTGCACTTAGTATGAAAGATATTATGCCTAAGCCACGACTCATCTTCCGTAATAGCAATATTTAAAACTCGACGAATGACTAAAGACTCACCAGAATCTGCATAAATCACTTTGTCCTATTCTGGTCCTGCATCCTCTGGTTCACCATCAGATTCATCATAAGTTGATTCTCCGTCATAGTTTGGATTCTCGACCAACGTCACAATCTGACGATTAGGACAATCTGCAGCAAAGTGTCCCAACCCCTGACACTTGAAACAACGCTTAGCAGCAGTCTCTCCCCTGCTATTTCCCGTGTTGCTCTGTTCCCCTTTCGCTGCAGGTTCAGAACTCGCACCCTTAACAGCGATTGGTATCGATTTTATTGCGGAACTCTCTCATTTCCCTCGAAAATCTTTACCAGACCATCGATTCTGAAATTTGGATGCACTGCCTGTTCTTTTGCATTGCGACTCCACCTTTAAGGCCAATCGACAAACATCCTCATACGTCCAATACTGTTGCAAATGGACAACGTCGGAAATCTTTGTTTGTAGACCAACCAGAAACCGAGCCACAGTCTGCTCTTCTTCCTCATCCAAATCACAACGCACCCGCAACCGATCAAACTCCTCGATATACTCCTCCACTGTCGAATTGCGCTGTTTGACATTGTGATACTCGATAAACGCCTCTTGCCGGTAATGACAAGGTAAGAATTTTCTTTGCAGCAATTTCTTCATCTTGTCCCATCGTTTCACCTTCGATTTTCCTTCCCTAACACGCTATTTTTTAACGTGTTCCCACCAAATCGAGGCATGTTGTCGCAACTTAATCGCCACAATTTTAACCTTCTCTTCCTCAGTGAAGTCTTTAATATCAAAAACCCTCTCCACAGTGCGCAACCAATCGATAAACTCATCAGGATGAGTCTTACCTTCAAACTCAAGAATCTCGATCTTCATTCCAAAATTCCGAACAGGTGACCGATGTCCAGGTCGCATCCCCCGATTTCGCCCCTGGTTTTGAACCCTAAAAGGGTTGACGTCTTCCTTCTCGTATTCGGATGTCGCATCAGATTCCTCTCCTTCGGATTGAACATCCAACCTCACCCGCGCGAGTTGTCGTTCCAAATTCTGGATCTGCTGTCTCTGTTCTTCAACTTCCACATCTCGCGGGTCTCTGTGATGCGGTAGTTCGTCTACTTCAGGAACGACTCCACGCCCCCGACCACGACTTCGCCTTCCACCACGACCTCCACGATTATTTTCAGCCATCGAGTCAAAGCAACCAGAGCTCTGATACTAACTGATGCCGGAAACGTGTGTGAATTGGCTGAAAGAGTATTGCGAATTGAATAAGAGGAACAATTCGTTCGCTCAATTGATTTACTGAAAAATATAATATCAAGTCTGCCTCTTAGAAACCCTAAACACCCCTTTTATAAGGCATTACTCTTAACCCTAACAAAATACTTCCAAAATTACGAAAAAACCCTTAAAATAATAAAAGTTCAAAAAACCCCTCTAAACGATCCTGAAATACCGAAATGCATCATAAATCATCGCCAAAGGCGATGAGTTTGATTCAGATCGCCGTTTCGCTCCAACCCGTCAAATTTGGGCCCTAAATTTCATACCCAAAATCAATGTCGAAAGCCCGGTGCATCGGATTCATTAGGGTATATTAATATTCATTGCATTAGTCAACTGAATACAATATATAACGTTTGGAGTGTTTTAAATACATATACGGATGTTTCTTAATTTCATTCTCTTTCACTTACCTGACATGTTCAAGATTTTACCGGATTTTAGACTTTATTATTGGTTTTTCTCCTGACAGTGTTTGGATGTAGTTAATAGTTCATATTTATTATTATAATTATTTTTTAGTAAAAATAAAAATAACAGTTATTATTGCTTAAAAATTTATAATAATCTCATTCTTCTATTAATTTTATATTGAAAAATCACATTTAATAATTATATTAATTTAAAATTTAAGAATATATGTACAATTTACAATATATATTTGAAGATTTAGTTCATCAAATATTATATACCTAAAATATTATAAATAATTATTTAAATTAGATTTTTTATAAATTTTATATTTTATAAAAATAAAACAATTAGGTTAATTTATATTTTATATTTTCAAATATATTTTTAGTATTAGTAAAACATATTTTAATTTTAATTTAATTATTTTTTATATAATTAAAGATTTCAAAATAAAATCCAAATGCTCTAGTTTCCATTAGACCCTTAACCACATTAGAAATAGCACATGTTAATGTTAATGTAAGACGTAATTCAATTAAAATAGATTAAAAATATTATATTAGTTAGTTATTAATTATTTTAAAAGTTAAATTTATTTTTATATAATATATATATATATATAATTGTTCTAAAATTTAATTATATAAAGAAATACTCCTCTCAAAACATGAGGTGATGTTAGTAATATTATTAGGAAGAATTTTAATATAGAAGGGGGCTTTCAAACCATCTTCCTCTCCCTGTACACTAAAATAGATTCCAATCAACAACATTCTTATTGTTCTTCTCTTCTTGCAGGATCTCCGGTCACAGTCTCGTTGCTATTAACAGATTCACAATGATGTATTCATATTTTTGTCCTTCCTTGATTGCATAGCTTCACTTCACTTGTTTAACCACATATTCCCCCAATATTTTGGAAATTATGTTAGCATCACTATGTTGATAACCGAAAGAGAAGTTTTCATAGTCACTTTTCCATTTTTTTCAATACAATATTGTTTTTTAAATTACGTTGAAATAGCTCATCGAAAGTGACACTGCTTTCTTATTAAATACCGTCACACGTTGGCTTGTTCCTGTCTATTTTAATTCTCGTATTCTATTAATTAGAGTTAGAGACGAGAAGATTAACAAATTCTGCTTGTCCAACAACTTTTAACCATCTTTCACTATTAACCAACTTTGTTTCTCACCACAATTTAAAAAATAAATTAACTAATTAATTAAGTGGAGTCTCATTATCACAATACCTGAGTGTATTGAAAACAATGCAATAAATTTATATTTGGTTGAAAACGACACTAACTCATATTGCTAATGAAGTCAGTATTATGGATAGTTTAACCAAGAACAGAAGTTGGACCCAACACAACTGCTTGTTCATACATGTTTAATTAATAGGTATTTGTTCATAAAATTCTTCAAAGATTCCCTATAATTAAATCAGATAATATTAGATTAAGTGTAGATTAGGTAACCCAATCTGGTCCAAATGGTTAGGTGTATGTCTACTTGTTTCACCAAAAGATGTTGAATGATTATCATTGTAATTTTGATTTCTAATTTATATTATTAGAGAATATATTATTATTAGTGAAAGACAATGCCAATCATGAAGTTATTTTATTGTTCTCTACTTACTGCTTTTGCACCCGATTTTATAGGCTTTTCCATAACTTATCAAAACTAATTCTCTTTCTTTTAAAATTGATTAATTAATATATTAATATCATCATTTTATTTTGCTTTATATAATATAATCACTAATATCCAATCCTAACTTCGATTAATCATCGTCTTAAACTTGACTTGGGGTAAACGTTGGTTCCAGTTATTAGAGAATTAGTAAAAAATATGTAAGTAAAAAATTAATAGATTAGTGTATAAATATTTTATTTTAGGTGTAAATTTAGTTTTGAAATTTTAGAAGTAAAGTTGTTGTATAATTAGTTTTCTGTTATCTTTAGTGTTAAAAAAGGGTAGAATAAACTTGTATACATAGGTAATTTGTGATAGTTCTTTTTACACTTTATGTTCACCTTCCACTACTTTGATTAGTAATTGTTCTAAAGTCTTTTCTAATCCCAATTTTTTATTTAACCTGCTGTATCTTTGGAAAAATTTTTGTATAGAAGGAGATGGAGAAGGTGTGAATAAGCATTTTAACCTTCTCCATCTTCATCTATACGAAAATATTATCCAATCAAATATCATTCGGATAGTCTTTCTCTTTTTGCATGATCTCCTCACGTTCCTATTAACAGATTCACATCTCCCGACCATGGATTCCGGCTTCAACAAAACCCCATCAAACTTATTTAGTCTAAGATCCACTATTTTTATTTTCAAACGTCAACACAAGATCTTCCTTCCTAAATGGATATAGGCTGTGTTTGGTCATAACAGCGTTTAGCGTTTTTATAGCGTTTAGCGCTTTTCTAAAGCGTTTAGCATTTTTTAAGTAGCGGTTAGTGTTTAGCGTTTTAGCTAGTATTTTTTTATAAAAATTGTTTGGTAAACTAGCGTTTTAATTATTTAAAAAGTTAAATGACGTAAGGACATGATATTAAAAGATAATTATTGTCAAATTTAAAATATGACTTTAGAATAAAATAATTTTTTTAGTCAATAAGTACAAATAAATAAATGGTATATCTATCAAAATAAATTTTTTTTATTTTTATAAAAATATAAATATTTAATTTATTGTAAACAAATTTAAGATAATGAGTAAAAAATAATTATTACAAAATAAATTAATAAAAAGATAAAAATAATTTTAAAATATAAATAAGGATAATTTAGGAAGAATTTTGTAAACACTTTGACTTAAACTCTAAACGTTGGTCAAAACAACGTTTCTAAAACTCTGTGAAAAACTCTTATTGATAGATTATAAGTGGTTGAACAAACAAAGATATTAAATAGTCTAAGAGTTTTGACTAGGTCAAAACATTATACTCTTAAAAAAAACGCTGGTAACAAACACAACCATAGATGTCATTTTTAATACTATATTAATTTTTAAATTATTTAACATCATTGGGTTAAAATTGCATATCTTATTAATTACCATCACACTTATTGAAATCGAGGGTTTTACAAGATTTTGAATCTTTGAGGTTGTTTTTTTCTCATGGTAGAGTTATCATCATCAGCAAGGCTTTGTAGATTCTTGTTTATAATAATAATAATAATAATAATAATAATAATAATAATAATAATAATAATAATAATAATAATAATAATAATAATAATAATAATAATAATAATAATTGAAAATTTTAAGAAATGGGCTTTTTAAAGTTTAAAACACAATTATAGGCCTCTTTTGAAAAATATACAAAAACAGACTTTTAAAAATTTAGTTTTCACTCTATAGGCCAAGTTTTCCAAAATACCCCTAAAACTTTACAATTCACAGATGTTGTGAATTATGCTCACAGTATGTGAATTACACTCACAGCTGTGAATAGCCTATGGAGTAAAAATCAAAGTTTAGTTTAGCAAACTTTTCAAAAGTGGCCTATAATTGTATAGTAAACTTTTTATGGCCTAGAAATCCAATGGACTCTAATAATAATAATAATAATAATAATTATTATTATTATTATTATTATTATTATTATTATTTTAGTGTCCACGGTGATGACGATAGTTTGAATTTTGATTGGTAACTGTCATCTCCATCAACGGTACAATATTATCCAAATTTGGATTTGTAACAGATTCACATATCTCTGCAAAACTAGAACATGCTAGGCCATGGACTCGTTACTAAACTGAGGGTACGTTTGGTACACGGGATTAGATTAGAAAGGATTTGACTATTTTTAAAAAAAAGGATTGGATTGGACTGGATTGGATTATTATAAAGTATTCTCATGTTTAATAAGTACCATGGGATTACATAGGATTGGACTTTTTTTAAAATATATATATTAATAATTTTATCATATTTATAATTTTATTTTATTATGGAATCAATAGTCTTAAAATTATAAATAATTATAATTAAAAATAATTTTAATATAATTAATTATTATTTTTAGAAAAATATATTTTCATTCTATACTATAATATGAATATGTTTATTTATAAAATTAAAGAATTTTTTTTAAAAAAAAAAACTAAAATTTAACTAATATAAATATAAAAAGAACCCAAGAAATAAAAAAATTAAGGTGGAAAAGGAATGAGAATGTAGTGAAGATGTTAATCCCACCGAATAAAAGGGATTGTATAGTCCTCCTAGCTTGGAACTAAATTTTCAAATGGGATTATTTAGTCCAAAGTGAGAAATTTGCCAAACACAGGATTGGACAAAATTAGGACTAAAAATAGTCTAATCCTGTGCACCAAACATACCCCCAAGGATTAGTTTGGTCTCCAACAAAAGCCCATCAGACTGCATGTAATGTCACGCTTTTTGCATGGGTGGTTATTATTATTATTATTATTATTATTATTATTATTATTATTGTTATTATTATTATTATTATTATTATTATTATATACATAAAAGTATTATAAATAATTATTTATATTTTATTTTATGTATAAAATATCATATTTTGTATATATAATATCATAAGAATAAATATTTATATTTTAATTAAAATATTTTATATGAATTTCAAATGGATATTATATTAATTTTCATTTTAAAAACAATATATTAAAATTATAAAATAATAATTAAATCATATTCTTATATTTTTATTTGGTGGAAATACATTTTTTAAATAAATATTGTAGTTTTTTAAAAAAATTAAAAAACTCATATTTACATAATATTATATATATGTATATCCATTTTATTTAAAATGAAGAATAATAATAATTCTTAAATTGAGAATAGAATAATGTATATATTCTCTTAAAAAAGAGAGAATAATGTAATATATAGATTATTATATAATTTTATATGAAAAAAGTAAAATAATATAATTTCATACCAATTGAATGTGTAAAATTAAAAATAAATTTAAATGCGAAAATAAAATAATACAATATTTCAAATTTAAAATACATATCTTATAAATTTAAAAAATATATAATATTTTAATTAGGAGTAATTTTATATTTAATAGTCAAATTTTGTTTTTTAATTAAAAAATATTATTTAAAATATAATCCTTAAAAAAACAAACACTTATTTTTATATTATATTATATTATTTTTTTAATGAATGATTAGAAAGCAAACAATATTTCTATAATAAAATATTATTATTTAATTAATTTTTTTAATTTAATAAATAAAAATATATTTAAATTAATTTTCAAATGAAATTAGAATGCTTTAATTTCCATTATACCTTAATCACATTAAAAATAACATATTATAATAAATTAAAAATATCACATTATTGAGTTATTATTAATTTTTAAAAATATATATTTATTTTTATATATTAAATTTTTATTTTTATCCATAATAAATTATATTTATTTTTATTAATATATATAATCCTTGAAATTTAAAATTTAATAATATAAAAATACACCCGCTTGAATGTGACATGATTTATTGATTTTATTTGGAAGAATTTTAGTATAGAGGGCGAAGTTGTACCCAATCCATGATTATGATTGTAAATTTGATTTCTATTTTATAGTGAAAGATAAACTTACTCAACACAATTTTTTCTTTCTAAATCATCTTATGAAAATAATAATAATAATAATAATAATAATAAATATTTATATTTGACATGTTAAGATATATATTTTTAATTTTAATATAATATTTTTAAAATTTATTTTAATTATTTTTAATATGATCGAATTTAAATTCAAAATCAATTCATAATTGCTTTAATTGCCATCATACACAATAATAAAATGGTTTATAAATTAAAGTTAGAGATATAAACTTACTTCTGTATTTTAGAGATGGTACATGTAAACTTAATGGAATGTATGGCATCAATTATTTAAAAGAAAATTTTAAATTTATTTATATATTTCGAAAGTTAGACTTAGGTGGTGTACATGTTAGTTCGACTCTTTTGACTTTAAGAGCATATCGTCGATGTAAACTTTCATGGTTCTCCCTAATTTGTCGGCGAACATTTTATTAATGAGCTTTCGGTATGTGGACTCCACATTTTTCAGGTTAAAAGGCATCACTTTATATTAGTAAATCCCCATTTTGTGATGAATGCGGTTTTCTTTTGGTCTTTTGGGTACATAAATATATGATTGTAGCCA
Organism: Cardiospermum halicacabum; assembly: GCA_031304145.1. Classification (NCBI taxonomy): domain Eukaryota; kingdom Viridiplantae; phylum Streptophyta; class Magnoliopsida; order Sapindales; family Sapindaceae; genus Cardiospermum; species Cardiospermum halicacabum. Next base: position 22,853,258 of record CM062395.1, read on the forward strand.
GAATACGCATCCATGAAACTCAACATCTCGTAACTGGTCGTTGCGTCGATGGTGAGGTCAATGTGAGGCAGAGAGAATGGATCTTTCGCTTGTTGAGATCTGTGAAGTCGATGTCGACCCTCAATTGTCTATTTTTCTTTTTTACGACCACCACGTTCGCGAGCCATTCCAGGTACTGAACCTCTTCGATGGATCCATTCGTAAGGAGTTTTTCGACCTCCTCATTGATGATCTTGTTCCTCTCAGGGACGAATATACTTTGTTTTTGCTTGACTGGCTTCGCACTCTTTTTTATGTTCAGTTGGTAAGTTATGACGGTTGAGTTAATCCCTATCATGTCTCTGTATGACCAAGCGAAACATTCTTGGTTGATTTTGAGGAAATATATCAATTTGTCTCTTTCTTTTCCCTCTAGAGAGGCCCCAATTCGTACTATCTTTTTATTTCTGTCGTCAATGGGAATTTGTCCACCTCGTCCTTAGCCGGATTGCAGGGTATATTCGGTCGTGACGATGATTGCTCTCCTTCGAGGCTCTTTTTCTTCAGGCAGTTGGCGTAGCACTCTTTGGATGAGCTTTGTTCCCCTTTTATTTCTCTGATGCCTTGTGGAGTTGGGAACTCGAAGAGTTGGTGATATATGGATGGGACTACTTTCATCCTATGTATCCATGATCTGTCCAATATCAGATTGTAAGCCGATTTTGAATTGATTACTAGGAAGGTTGTGTGGAAGTTGACCCCTTGTGTGAATACTGGTAGCTCCACTTTTCCGATAGTAGAGGTAGCTCTATCGTTGAAGGCGATGAGGAAAACGACTTTTCTTTGCATCATTATTTCATCCAGTTGCATGTTCTTGAATGTCTTGAGGAACAAAACATTAACAAAGCTGCCGTTATCGACCAGAACCCTCTTCACAATCAAGTTGGCTTTTGAGATTTTTATTACCAGAGCGCCATGATGTGGCGCGCGGACTTGTCTAGCCTCTTCTTCGGTGAATGTGACCGGGTGTTCTCCTCGAATGGGTTCTTCCCTGATGCTATATACACTTGAAACTTCTCTGAGTTTTCTTTTTGGAGCCAAACTTGTCAATCTGCATATTTCTGATCCACCGGCGATCATATTGATGACCCTTTCTTCTGTATTTGCGATTTGTGCTTGGTTTTGGATTTGTTGGTTTTTCTCAGCTTCTGCTGCTATTTCTCTCCCATTTTCGGTGAGTTACTCCCGTAGGTACCCAGTTTTTATAAGTTTGGCCACTTCTTTTCTAATCGTTCAACACTCGTCAGTGTTGTAACAGTGTCCCCACGAAATTGACAATATCGGGACATGTTTTTTCTACCGATGGGGGTCTTCGAATTTTCGGGCCACCTGACCCTATCCCTCATACCTTTAAGTATTATGAGGGCTTCTATTGTTGGGATGGTGTTGGGGTAAGGTAGCAAATCTTTTGGTCTTGAGTAATTTCTATTCTGATTTGATCTGTCAAAGCTATTTCGATTGAAATCTCTTTGGCCCCTCCCATGGTTGTCCTCATTTCGATTACTAACACCTGCATTGTTTCGCCCCCACGAACTTGATGTGCTTTGCGAATTTCTCATGCTCCTAGGCTAGAGTTCTTATCTGTACTCTATTGTATATTCAGCCCTTTCGAGGACATCATCAAAGGATCAAAGTTTAATTAACTTGAGACTTTCGTAAAATTTTGATGTCTTCGACAAATCTTTGATAAAGGCTTTGATTGCGCTTTTATCCCGGTAATCTGAGATTGGCATTTTCATTTCTTTGAATTTCCTCACGTATTGTCTAAAGCTTTTATTGGTTCCCGGTCTCAGGTGGTATAGGTCATCCACGTCCTTTTCTTTCTTCCTACTATCCAAGAAGTGGTTGACAAACTTGGTGGCCAAGGAAGATAATAATTTGATGCTCTTTTCTGAAAGGGCCGAATACCACATTTGGGTTATTCCTGTAAGGGTGGAGCTAAAGTCTTTGTACATTACGACTTCCATGTCTTCTTCGGGGATTTTGCATGTCCCTATTTGATTCTTGTACCCTACGATATGGTCTTCGGGATTGGTTGTTCCATCGTAAGACTTCACGTTGGACAAGGTGAATCTCTTTGGCATATTGGTTTCCAAGATCCAAGATGCAAAAGGGGTTTCAGAATAGCGGGTTATAGATTCCCGCATCGTGATCCTCTTCCTAGTAGACTTCTGGACTAATTCCCTCAACTCTCTCAGTTTGCAATCACAATTTTTTTTGTGATCCCTTCTTGTTGATTTTCGGCCTTCTGTCCCGTTGTTGGAGCAACTCGAACTGCTCTGACCATCAAATTTTCAGCTCTCTGTTGATCCATCGCTCTCTTTTGACGGTTCTCTGTCGGAGGTCTCACCGAAACTAAGCCGGCGTTTTCACAGGGGTGATTATTTTTTGGCTTTGCTACATTTATTTTCCTTTAGAGAGGACGGTGGATTTCTTTTTGGATTCTGTTTCTTTTGAGTTCTCTTTCCTCCTCTACTTTCTTGAGCCTTTCAATCAAGATTGCTAACTGTTCCTCAGCGGGTGTAAGGGGTGTTATCTTCTTCATTGTTTGTCTGATTACAACTATCCATAATGATGCTTGTCGTCGTTGGAATTCTAGTCACTAGGATGTGGTGTGATCTTGATCGACTGCGAAGTTTATCTCAAGGCTCTTAACCTTGTGGTGGTGGGTTCGAGCCTCACTGTGGACGCCAGATAGTGGTGCCAAATAAACCACATCCGAAATTCAAGACTAAGATTGCTTAAAGAAATAGCTTAAAGCTTACAGAGATAATAGAACAAAGTCTACTCTTGAGAAAAGTAAAAATCGGATCCCTTTTCACACTCATCCCTGACCTTTATTTAGAAGAGGTATAAGAAATCTACTGCTACAAGGAAAGGGTCTACTAATCTTTCTTAGACTTGATCTTCCTCTCATAATGAGCGAAGTTTTCTCTTATTTGTCTAGTTTCAGGAAACCACTTTGAATGGATTGGGCCTGATGGGCTTGGACCCACTTATACCGCGAGAGCTGGTGGACTTGAATCATCAAATTCGCCCCAAAATAAGGGAATTCATGGGATTGCTTCAGCCAAAATCCTATCAGGCAAAGATAGTCTTGCTTTGACCTGACTCCTGAACTTTTGGTCGAAATCTCTACCCTTTCACCCTACGTATTGTGGCTTCCATTGACCCTTGGCAGTATAAGGTTGTTTTCCACCACAAATATAATCATTATAAAAGTAAAAATTTTAACTTCTTTATATGTTACTTTATTTTATTTTACTGATGAATAATATGAAAAGTAAAGATATTTTTATTGATAATGTATTATTATCTAATTAAAGGTTTTTTATTTAATAAATAAAATATACTTAAATTTATTATAATTCATAATATAAAAATGAAAATAAAAAGAAATAGGTTAAATTATATCTTAGTATTTTTGTTATACCCTTATATACGTTTTATATATATATATATATATATATATATTTGATGTAAAAACTAACTATTGTGATATTTACAACTTATTTTAGTTGAATACTGTCTTCCATGAATGAATATATATATATATATATATATATAATTCTTGTAATCTAAACATATATCAACTTGAATGTGAGATATGTGTCATTTATTTTATTTGGAAGAATTTTTGTATAGAGGAAAATGGAGAGAGTGTGAATACCCTCTCTATTTTCTTTTATACGAAAATACTATCTAATCCACTAAAAAAAGGGTTTTAGTGATGGACTTTTGCGTCATTGAAACTCAAAATTTCGTCACTAAAAGTTTTAGTGGTGGATTTTATGGTCACAAAATCCATCGCTGACACCCACGTCACTGATACCGTATAATTTTATGTGACGAATTTTCTCGTCACTGATAATCGTGACAGAATAAATTCCGTCACTGATTCCTTAGTTGTTTGTTTATAAATAGTGTAAAAAAAATACCGTAATTAATAATTATTAGTTACGCAATGGTGACGACATTAGTGATGATTATTAATAATGGATTGGTGACTACATTTAGTGACAGAATTTAGTGATTGATTAGTTACCGAAAAGTGACATAATTATAAATATTTTTATTTTTAAAGTGAGAAATTAGTGACAAATTAGTGATGCTATATGGTGACAAATTAGTGACGAACTTTAGTGGCAGAAGTTAGCGACAAATTAGCTACCGAAAAGTGACAAAATTGTAAATATTTTGATTCTTAAAGTGAGAGATTAGTGATAAATTAGTGACGACATGCAGTGACAAATTAGTGACTGAATTTAGTGCCAGAATTTAGTGACTGATTTAGTTACTAAAAAGTGACAAAGCTGTAGCTATTTTAATTCTCCAAGTGAGAAATTAGTGACAGATTAGTGACGATATATGTTGACGAGTTAGTAACAGATCTATCATTTGTGATGAATTAGTGACATATTAGTGAGGGCATTTTGTGATAACATAGTGACTAAATGATACTTTATCTTGTGATATTTTTTTGTGACAGTTTAGCGACAAATTACGGTTTTAAACAGTCACAAAATTGTCACCAATAATAAATTCATTTCTTTTTATTTTTCAATTCATTTCTATATTTTTAAACTTGTCCAAATTATAAATGCATACGTACAAAATATAACTCTACAAAATATCTCAAATGAAGTCAAATATTCCAATACCAACGAATAAAATATATTTAAAAAAGTTCATATTCTAATAACATAGTAATACCACTACAAATATTATCCAACCACATAATCAATGTTTAACATCCAAGAAAGCTAAATAAAAGTTTCTTAATCCAAATTGATCAAAATCTAACACTAGTTGAAATCTAATAGAATTCATTACATGTATTGATATGTAATGTTAAACTACTCATTGTTACCTTGGATAGATGTGTCTCCTTGTGCAAGCATCCCTGCTTAACCAGTTCCTCAAACATCTTCTTCATTTCTTCCCTCATGCGTGCTTCCATGCGTGCTTCAATATCTGGTTCCATCTCTTAATACGGGGAATAATAACTACATATCGACTATTGCTAAGTGCAATTTCTGGCCGTATGGGCCAGATTTTCCTGGAGGATTGTCTACCGGGAGGTTCTACAATCAGTACCGTCTCTATAGTTTTGAAGGCCCTGGGCAAATGTGTCATAGTGGGCCCCTTTAAATTAATTTTTTATTTTTATTTTTAATATGACGATCAATAGAGTAGATATGAGTACTAGTATTCAATACTATAAATTAACATGACGACCCATGAAATAAACAAATTCGATACTACAAATCAAAAGAGCAATAATATAAAACTAGTCCAGTTACATCAAATTAATCCAATTTTAGCGCTTCACAAAAATGTTTCTTCGGGAATTTCTTGATGCAAAATCATTAAGAACAATCTCAAGATCAATATTGTCCAAGACATCTTTCTCAATGCAGCACATAGCCAAGCCATTCAATCTATCCTACAACATTGTTGACCTCAAACAGTTCTTTAGTAGTTTCAATTTTGAGAAACTTCTTTCAGCTGAGGCTACAGTCACAGGTACAGTTAAGAGGATCCGATAGGCAATAGAGACATTTGGATAGCAATTAATGGCTGTAACAAACTGAAGAATTTCGAGCGCTGTCATCAAATCATTCGGCAAGGTTGCTTGCAACACCTTTAATTCAGAGAAAAAATCATCCAGATCAACATCACATGCATTATCATGAGAAAAAGCATCTGCAAATGTAATGCAACATTTCCGTAGATCATTATTATCCAAGGATTTCAGATTTTTTGAGTTGAACAAGAAACCAAACACCTTTTCAAATGTCTTCAGTTGTTCAAATCGACTAGATAATGAAGCAATTGCTGTGTCAACGATCACTAGAAAGTAATTAACTTTGAAGGATTCCATAGCTGATAGTTCTATATCTTTATCTTGATCATTGATTTCATCAAAATGCTTCTTCCTTTTACCTTGACGTTTTGTCGCAAATTTTGGCTCTATACCCATATCAGAAGTAATGGATTTTGCAATCTCAATGCTAGAATCAAAGTTATCATTTCTGTACTTCTGAAAATAGGAGATGACCCCTTCAATTTGCTTGAGAGTAGCATCTATGGACATAATCTTAGATTGCAACTTTTTGCTCACCATATCCACAGAGAATAGAATATCATGCCAAATTACCATACCCACCGAAAATTCAAAACTTTCAAGTGTTTTGACTAAATATTAAGCATCACTTACTGCTGCTGGGTCATCAGTAGAAACCCTCTCCACTTCCTGTAAAGCTGATCTTATTTGAGGAGTTTGATGTCTGATAGGTTGCACACTCTTTATTCGACTCTCCCAACGAGTATTGGATAAAGGTTTCACAGTCAATTTTGGAACTTTGTCAAGCAAAATATTCCACCTTTTAGTAGAACGTGAAAATAGTGCATATATTCGTTGTATAACACCAAAGAATGAAAGAGCTTGGGCGCAAGATTTCGCCATTTCACAAAGAGTGAGATTCAAACTATGACATGCACATGGCATATATAATGCTTTGGGGTTAATTTCTAGCAAACGCTTCTAGACGCCTGGGTGTTTCCCCTTCATATTAGAACCATTGTCATAACCTTGACCTCTCACATTAGCAACTTCCAAATCAAGAGAGCCCAATGAATCAATCAATACTTTGAAAAGTCCTGAGCCTGATGTGTCATCAACCTTCAAGAACTCTATGAAAAACTCCTCCACTCTCGGAGTGTTACTTGACATATTGACACAACGCACGATTAGAGTCATTTGTTCTTCATGACTCACATCGGGGGTACAATCCAAAATAACAGAGAAATACTTGACATCCTTTATGATCCTTAAGATAAAACTTTCCATAGCATCAGCAAGAAGAGAAACTAACTCATTCTGAATATTATGGCCAAGATAATGATGATGAATTTCATTATTTTGGATGCGCCTAATGTGTTCTTGCATCATAGGATCAAATTCTGCAATCATTTCAATTATGCCAAGAAAATTACCATTGCTAACTTGATACAACTTCTTATTTGATCCTCGAAAGGCCAAATTATGTTTTGCTAGAAACTTCACGGCAGCAACTATTCTTACCAAAACCTGTCTCCATCGCTCTTTTTCCTTTGCAATCTCCCGCTGCATAGCATCATCAATTGTTTTATTTTTGCTCAACCTCTACCTAAGTTTATTCCATGTATTCATGTTTGTTAAATGCTCAACACTGCTCTCATGTTCTTTAAGTCTGTTACTAAGATGCCTCCAATCCCTCACTCCATCAGATGCCAACAAAGACTTATTTTGATTTGATTTGAACAACTTGCAACAAAAACAATATACTTTGTCCACATGTTTAGAGTAAACCAACCACCTTCTATCAACAACCTCACCATTAGTTAACTTTCGGGAATAAAAGGCATATGAAAAATATCTACCAATACCATCCTTAGGAAACTCCAGATTCCATTCTCTCACTGGACCTTTTTCAATTAACATGTCCGTTTTCTTATTGTCAAGATAATCCCATATTCTAGGATCAAAGATATATAAAAGAAAATCTTCTTGTTCATCACCATTTGGATTTTCAACCTCTTCATTGACCTCAACTTCTACATTTAAATTAGTTTCATGCTCTTGAGAAGGTTGTTCCTCTTGATCTTCATTGACATTAGTATTGCTAGAAGATGAAAAAAACTTATCTAAAGCAGCCCTTTGTGATTCAATAAATTGTTCCTCTTGTCTTTTTCTTTTCCTTTTTTGGGCACCCGACAAATGTTTAGGCGGCATTACGACACCTAAATTATGACATGCACATTCAATACAAATTATAAATACATATTAACACACATCAATTAAGAATTAAATAAAAATTAAAATTAATAATACTAAATCAAATATAATAATTACTTAATATTAAAATAACAATCAAATTAATAATATAAAATACAATACAAATAACTATATTTTAAATTTGAATTCAAATTAGAATAAGTTTGAAACACTCAAATTTAAAAATAATTAGATTAATAAATAAATAATACAAATACAAATAACTCCTAATGAATAAATAAAATTTTAATTCTTAATTTATTTTAAAAAAATATAATACAAATACAACACATAGAAACAACAAATCTATAATTTATAATTTTATTATATCATATAATCACAAATTAAAATTTTAATTATTTAAACCTAATTTAATACAACAAAATTTGAAAAAAAAAAAAAGAAAAGAAAAAGAAAATGATGCCTAAAGAGAAAAAAGTAGTGGAGCAGGAGGAATAAAGAGAAAAGATGGGTGGAACAGGAGGAAATAAGAGATTACCAGAAAAGATGGCGGCCACATGCGGCAGCTATTGAAAGACTGGAAGCCTGGATTGGAACTTCGTCTGCGTTAATGATGAAGGACTCTATTTCTTTTAGTATATATGAATGGAGAAGCAGAAAACTTGTTTGCTATATAATTCACTTCTTTTCGAATAAAATAAATAGAATTTATAAAAGATTGTATCTCTAAACTCTCCATATTCTCAACTATCTCTAAACTTTCCTAATTCTAATTCTCCACAAACATCAAATAAATAACAATAAAATAAATTTAATTCATCACTTTTAAACCATAAATTAAAACACAAATTAATTTTTTTTTTAAATTATGCCCACTTCGGCTCTGAGGGCCCCCTCCACGCCGGGCCCCTGGCGGTCGCACCTCCGGCAGCCCCTCAGAGCCGGCCCTATCTACAATGGCAGACTTCCTCCAGATTTTGTTTCTGAGTCGTTTGGGCTTAAACCGACTGTGTCTGCTACCTAGATCCTAACTATAACATACCACAAGACACACTATAAAACAACAGACCATAACATGTTTCTTCACACACAATTATGCTTTTAAGGATAAGATTTTGAACACACACTCTTACTTATATGATTTGAAAATAGAGATGAAGGGAAGTATGATCTCTATTACTGGTATATATTAGTGAGACAAGTGAAAGTTCAGAAAGTACAAAATTATGGTGCTTGATGGAATGGATGAATCGAGTTGTAGAAGTAGAGATGGAGTAAGGAGAAATAATCAAATAAAACTCTTCTACAGTATCAACAAGCAAACATAAGAGGAAATTTGAAACTAACCATAGTACAAAGATGGCTGGGTCTTGGCAGTTACTAGTATTTGATTTCAAACGGAGATGTTGGGTCTTGATTTGTAGCTATTTGAAATAAAGGGTTGATTTGGCATCAATGGGGTGAGGTTTGAAATTGACAAGTGTTTGATTTGGTAGTCTGTAATAGTTGATTTAAGCATTAGGGTTCAAATTTGGGTTTAGGGGCATCATGAATGACTTGGGTTTAGAAGTCTTACGAGTGCCGATTTCTTCAATTTTTAAATTTTTTTTTAATTTTATGATTTTAAATTAATAATTCTAAAGTACTATTTTATTAAAAATATTTTTTAATTTTTTAAATAATTATATTTTTTTTATAGAATTTTAATATATATATATATATATATGTAAAATATAATTTTTTAACTAGGGTAATTTCCAAAAAAAAACCACCGCTAGATTGCTCAATTAGCCAAAAAACCTCAACTTTTCTACTTTCAGCCAAAAAAATCACTTTTGGACAGAATTCGTTAATTTTACTGTTGATTACTGTCGGTCATATTTCAGCCAGTTTACAAGCAAGGGCAAGATGGTCTTTTCACTTTTTTATCAATTTTTTTATTTTTTTTTTCAAAAACATAATTAAGTAAATAGGTATGTGAATCAGAATTTGCCACGTTTGCCTTTTCTGAATTGAATAAAGACTTGGTGTGCGAACCGGAATGTGCTACTGGTTACATTCCATCTGAACTCGGTTTCTTGAACTCACTCGACTTGACCTGACTCACAATAATTTCTCTAAACCTATACTTGCTATCTCTTCAATGCTACAAAGCTAGTCTATATTGACCTCTCTCATAACTCTCCCTCTCTCGTCCCATACCAAACCAAATCAAATCACTATAAAACGTGACCCATTGGGATTTTTCTTCGAATCAACTCAACGATTTACTACCTGATTTCCTTCTCGACCTCAGGGGCCTCACTGGTGTTCTTAATTGGTCTTTTAATCAATTCACCGGTGAGATTTCGACAATTTACGGTCGTTTTCCAAAGATGGTGAGTTTAGATTTGAGGTTTAATATCTCAGTGGACAAATACCGTAGGTGGATTTGTTATTGAATCAGAGACCCACTGCATTTACTGGAAATCCTCGGCTTGTGGGTTCCCTTTATCAAGATGTTTAAAATGATGATAACACAAACCCGTATCTAACCGAGTCAGGGAGGGCAGTAATGGAAGCTTGTTCGGTTCTTTGACAACGAAGGCGTTATTTCGATGCTCTTCGAAACCCTAAATCGCTAGAAAATCCTAAAATCTTGACTCCGATTTAGATCGAAAAACAATAAACAAAATATGAAGAAGATAGAAAAGAAGTGAACAGATCCGGGATGTGTTGATGAGAACGGATAAAAGTGAGAGAAATAGTGTTGGACTTATAATGAATATGGGCTGGCCTAAGCCCTAAATAAATGTGGGCTTGGGGCCTTTGGGCCTGGGTGATAGGTCCACCCAAGATAGGTCCGGCCCAGATCTCACTTACTTGTCCATTAAGCAATGGATTAGTGAGAGATCAGGAGATTAGAATTCAAGAGTTTGAATTCAAATGAGTCCTAGTTCAAGTGAACTAGTCAAGGACTACTATAAATAGAGTCTTTCTCTCATTCATTCAATCATCCCAAAAACTTCACATCTCAGAGCATTATCTGAAACGTGAATTGCAAACAGTGTTTGCAAAGTGAAACCTACTCCAAGGTTTCCAAGAGTTTAAGTTATGAAGAGATTCCGCGTTCGTGTTCTAGAAGTGCAATTGGAGTTCTTAGCCGGTGAACTGAACGGTATTTCCTGGAGATTTATCATCGACCAATTGACAGTAATCTCCCTTTCCCTTTTCCGCTTATTATTTGTATGTTGATTGCGTAGTATGCATATAGGATCAACATTGGTATCAGAGCCTGTCTATATTACTGTTGTTGGTTGTAATAATTACGCTGTCGTTATTTTTGCTTGAATGAAATATGATGCACCACTTCTAGCCCTAACATTCATAGGTCCATATATGTCCGAATGAACTATCTCCAAAGGAAGAGTGGCCCTATTGGCCTTTCCAAAAGGTTTTCTAGTGGCCTTCCCAGCTAGGCAATGATTACAGACTGGAAACTCGATCTTATTATAAGATCCTAAAATCCCCTCTTTTGCCAATCTGTTCATTCTATCTTGTCCTATATGACCAAGTCTAGCATGCCAAGTGGAAATATCAATATCACCAGATGCAACAAGAGTAAAACTAGTATCACTATCGACATAAGAAGGGTTCACATAATCATTAATGCAAAGATAAATAAATCCATCAGCCATTCGTCCAGAACCAATAAAAAAAGAGTCATAATACAAACTCAAAAATTTCGATTCAAACACAAGTTTATATCAAAAAGTCATCAAAACAGAGACTGAAACTAGACTACGTCTAATCTCTAGAACGTAGAGGACATCATGTAGTAGTAAAATGTTGCCACTTTGCATCCTCAGTTTGCAAGTGACGATCCCTTTTACTTCAACTCGAGAGTTGTTCCCCACATATATCCATCTAGTACCACGCGGTATGCGTCGGTACTTTACGAACGCTCCTTTGTCTCTAGCTACATGGTCGGTTGCCCCTGAGTCTACAATCCACATAGAATAAGACTCGGCAAGCAAAACGGTGCTAGAAACAAAAACATTAGACATATTAAGATCAGAATAGGATACCTCCTTTTTCGGCTTGGAACAATCACGAGCGAAGTGTCCCATCTTGTTACAATTATAACACTTGATCTTTCCCATGTCTCTTTTCTGCCCCTTTCCACGTCTGGCCTTCTTTTGAGGGTTTTTGGTCCCGGGCTTAGCAGGATTCCTCGAATCCTTATCTTTCTTGATGCCCTTATTAACCCTCTTGCGCTTAGCATTACTGCCCCTACGCACACTTGAATCAGCCATGTAAAGCTGACCAGAGGATTTTGCCGCCTCTAAGCGCTCGTCCTCAAGTTCCACATGACGGGAGATATCATCAAACGTTTTGATGTTATCATTATGTGTCATGTTTATCTTCATATTTTTCCAACTATTTGGGAGGGACCTTATCACTGCCTACACTTGTTGCTCGTCCGTTAGGACATAACCAACTGATTTCAACTCGCGGATCATGGTAGCCATCTCACGAAGATGTTGGCGTATAGTATGATCACCGCGCATGCGATAAGTAGCAAACTTAATCGTCAGCCGTCAGAGCTTGGTGGTTGAAGTCCCACCATATTTGTCCTTGAGTGCTACCCACATAGCCTGTGCAGTGTGATAATCCTCAAAAGCACACATCAAATCATCAGCCATGCTCGACAATATGGTGATGCGTGCAATGCTATTCTTGCGCTTCTAGGACAAATAGGCGTCCATATCACGCCTTGCTTGTGCAGTGGAACCATGCGCTGGTTCGACCATCGTGTTCGAAAGGGTCTAGAGAGCTTCTTACTCCTCGAGGATATACTGGATCTTGCGATGCCAGATATCGTAGTTGTCTCCATTGAGTTTGTCACCCTTGTTCAGCTCAGCGACAATAGACTTAGTAGTAGAAGCCATCACTGACAAGCACAAAAAAGATACATAAGACCATCTATGTTTAATCTAGCATAATCATCCGATAGTAGTGTAAATGCACTAGCTAAAACAATAAAAAACTCATCGAATCAATCTGAGGGGGAATCGGAGAAGATAGGCAATCTACCCAATCACCATCCTTATCCTCAAACTTCATCAACTTGCTAATCATGCAGTGTGCAAACAAGTCTAAGCATGCAAGCCTAGAACATCCACTAAATTATTCAGCAACCAAGGATTAATCATAAAGAATTCATGTTATATAAAAAAAAATATCTATAATATATTAAATAAAAGCTGCATACTAATCAGTTCTAAACAAAACATGAATAACTTTAAAATATATATGGTCTATGGATAGTCCTCTGGGTCCCAATCGGAAGGTGTGAGAGGGGTGTACTCGAGCTCAGTAATCACACTATCACCATCTTGAGCCTCGTCAGGTATCTCAGGTTCGTCGCCGTCCAAATCGACGACTTCCATCTCTTCGTCGCCATTCCACTCGGCAACCTCCTCATCCTCTCTAGCCCCTTGGGCTTCTTACTCTTCTTCATCAACCCACTCGGGGATCTCTCCTTCACTAGCCCATTAGGCGAGCTCATCTTCGAACTCATCATCTGCCTCATTTTGCTGGTGCAACTCAGCTTCAGCAACCGCTTGTTGCTCTGCTAGTATGTCATCCATGAAGTTGATATTCTCTCTAGGCACATAAGCTCCATGCACATGCTGAAACGGTGGAGGTGCATGAGCTTGAGCAACCGGGTGTTGGTCAGGATGAGGAGGAATAAAAGCTTGAGCAACCGGATGATGCTCAGGATACATTTGGGCCGGTGGTGGAACCATCGGTGGATGTTGAGAAGGCGGTGGACCGAAATAATGTCTCACTGGGGGGTGTGGATGGGGAAAAGGATGTGCCCATCTAAAACCCATCGGCTGATGTGGAAGTGGAGGTGGTGGAGCAGCCGGATGCTGCTGCTGGACTGGGTAAGCATGTCCAAAGGGAGGTGGCACCATCATTTGAGGAAGATTCGGAGGAAATATATAGACGAGGGCCGGTGCAAGGTGCCTGTTTGGATACTGAGCAGCCCTCTCAGCGGGGACCCAGAAGTCGTTGTCCACAAATAACCATATCTATGAACCATAACCTGTGCAAAACAAAAATGCACATGCCATAAGCATTCAAACGACATTAGTAAATTAATAAAAATAATAATTAAATGCCATAGTAAATAGAAAATAATATTTTCAAAAATTTTCTGCGAAATTGCATGCTCAAAATACTCAAAAAATGACATAAAAAGGTTAGGTTTTAACTAAAATTAAAAACCAAAAAATTTGGATATATTTTATTAAATTTTTCCGGTGCGTGTCACAGGTGCGTCAGCCGCACAGTTAGCATTTGGGCTGACATGGCTGCCACGCAGGTGGCCACGTCAGTGCTGACCTGTGCACCACGCGGCACCAGGTGTCAGCTTGCCTAGTCAGCAAAAAGTGCTGACTGGGACGCTGACTGGGAGCAAGCCGCCCCCTGTGCGCCTCACGCGCCCGCCTGGCACGTGAGGTGCACGTGCCGCCTTGCCGTGGTGCGACGGCATTCCGGCCGGCGGCTGTTTGCTCCTCTCGCCGTCCTCTCTCCAGCCATTCCAACGGTTGTCGTCTTCGGGGCTCCGGTCGTCGACGGTGAACTGCACTCTCCGAAGCTGTGACTGGTCAAAGTTGCTAAACATGAAAAACATTAGTGCTGTTTGGGTCTGATTCGTTCGAATCTGTCCCCAAACTGCGCTAATGTTTTTCATGTTGAGACATGGGAAAGATCAAGTGTTATAATTGTAACAAGATGGGACACTTCGCTCGTGATTGTTCCAAGCCGAAAAAGGAGGTATCCTATTCTGATCTTAATATGTCTAATGTTTTTGTTTCTAGCACCGTTTTGCTTGCCGAGTCTTATTCTATGTGGATTGTAGACTCAGGGGCAACCGACCATGTAGCTAGAGACAAAGGAGCGTTTGTAGAGTACCGACGCATACCGCGTGGTACTAGATGGATATATGTGGGGAACAACTCTCGAGTTGAAAAAAAGGGATCGGCACTTGCAAAATGAGGATGCAAAGTGGCCACGTTTTACTACTACATGATGTCCTCTACGCTCCTGAGATTAGACGTAGTCTCGTTTCAGTCTCTGTTTTGATGACTTTTTGATATAAACTTGTGTTTGAATCGAAAGTTTTGAGTTTATATTATGACTCTGTTTTTATTGGTTCTGGACGAATGGCTGATGGATTTATTTATCTTTGCATTGATGATTATGCGAACCCTTCTTATGTCGATAGTGATACTAGTTTTTCTCTTGTTGCATCTGGTGATATTGATATTTCCACTTGGCATGCTAGACTTGGTCATATATGACAAGATAGAATGAACAGATTGACAAAATAGGGGATTTTAGGATCTTATAATAAGATCGAGTTGCCAGTCTGTAATCATTGACTAGCTGGGAAGGCCATTAGAAAACCTTTTGGAAAGGCCAATAGGGTCACTCTTCCTTTGGAGATAGTTCATTCGGACATATGTGGACCTATGAATGTTAGGGCTAGAAGTGGTGCATCATATTTCATTACCTTCATAGATGACTTCACTCGTTTCGGTATAGTCTATCTAATCTCCCATAAGTCTGAAGCTTTAGATTGCTTTGGAAAATTTTTGGCTATGGTGGAGAATTAATTAGATAGGACTGTTAAAGTGCTACGCACTGACCGAGGCCGAGAGTATCTATCTGATTAATTTAAGACGTTGTGTCAGGAGAAAGGTATAGTAAGACAGTTGACTATTCCCAGGACTCCTCAGCAAAACGGAGTTGCCGAGATGAGGAATAGAACACTGTTAGAAATGGTACGATCAATGATGGCACAAGCAAATCTTCCAATATCTTATTGGGGAGATGCACTTCTGACAGCGACCCACATATTAAATAAGGTTCCAACGAAATCAGTGACTACTACACCCTATGAGTTATGGACAGGTAGAAAACCTGACCTCTCCTATTTGCGACCCTGGGGGTGCGCGTGTTATGTACATGATCTTTCTAGCCCATATGGGAAGCTAGGTGCGAGGGGTAAAAGATGTATTTTCATAAGATATCCCGAGCAATCCAAAGGATATGTACTAATAGGAGAAAATTTAGATGGTACCATTTCTGAATTAGAGTCACGTGATGTTGTATTCCTTGAGAATGAATTTCCCAAGAGGGGTGAAGTAGAAAGAGAGACTTCCTTCTTTGAACAAAACGAATCAGAGGACTTAGTTCCTCCACAGATGGATATTGATCCTAATGGGAGTGAACAAGTGCCTGAAGAATCAGCTCCACTTGTACATGATAGTGGGAGTACGCAGATTCCTGATTCTTCGATGCCCGAGTCATCGAATCGAAGAAGTAGAAGAGTCCCCATTCCCCGACGACGTTATGAGATTGAAGGGGAAACGTTCATGATGGCTTCACACGATGGTGATGAACCAAAGAACGTAAAAGAAGCTCTCAATTCACCTGCCAAGGATCTATGGATGAAAGCCATGGAAGAGGAAATGAAATAGATGAAAAGTAACCATGTCTGGGACTTGGTTGACTTACCGCCAGAACGTAGAGCCATTGGAAATAAATGGGTCCTTTGCGTTAAACGGAAGGCTGATGGTTCGATCGAGAGATACAAGGCAAGATTGGTGGCGAAAGGCTATACCCAACTTGATGGCATAGATTATGAGGAGACGTTCTCACCTGTGGTGAGATTCGCTTCTATTCGCCTAATCTTGGCCTTAGTCGCACATATGGACTTGGAATTGCATCAAATGGATGTCAAGACCGCTTTCCTCAATGAAGGACTGGAGGAAGAGATTTACATGGAACAGCCTGAGGGTTTTATAACTAAAGGCAAAGAAAAGAATGTGTGTAAACTCTTGAGGTCCATTTACAGACTCAAACAATCCTCCAGGCAATGGTACCTGAGATTTCATGACTCGGTGTTGTCATATGGTTTCCAAATGACACAAAAAGACCATTGCGTTTATGTGAAGAAGTCCAGTGACGGTATTGTGTTACTGTCATTATATGTAGATGACATTCTCTTGGCTTGCAACAACAAGGACATTCTAATGTCAACGAAGAACTGGTTGTCGACAACTTTTGAGATGAAGGACATGGGTGAGGCTGCCTATATATTAGGAGTCAAGATTTCAAGGGATCGAAGTAAGAGGCTATTGGCTTTATCGCAAAAGCTCTACATCCAAAAGATCCTTGAACGTTTCCATATGGATAATTGCAAACCTATGGATACACCCATTGCAAAAGGGCAGACTTTGAGTCTTGAGATGTGCCCTAAAACTCCGCAAGAGCGTGAGAAGATGCAGAAAGTTCCATATGCAAATGCCATCGGCAGCCTGATGTATGCTATGTTGTGTACAATGCCCGAAATCTGCTATACAGTAGGACTGGTAAGCAGATATCAGTATAATCCAGGACAAAAGCATTGGATTGCTGTGAAACGTATTCTAGCATATCTAAAAGGAACCTCAGATTATGCTCTATGTTACCAAGGTGGTGAAAGCCATCTAGTGGGTTATACTGACGCTGATTGGGGTGGCAACTTAGATGAGAGGAAGTCAACTTCCGGTTATGCCTTCATTCTGAGTCATGGAGCAATCTCCTGGAGTAGTAAGAAGCAGACTTGCATAGCATTGTCCACCATGGAAACAGAATTTGTAGCCTGCTCGGTGGCTGTGCAGGAAGCTGTCTGGCTCAAAAGGTTTTTAGATGACCTTAACCTAACTGAGAGTGAGCCAAAGCCAGTCACTGTATATTGTGAAAGTCAGGCAGCTATTGCCTACACTAAGGACACTAAGTATCACAGTAAGTCTAAGCACATAAAGACTATGTACCACTTTGTCAGGAATATAGTGACAAAGAAGCATGTAACAGTCAGATATATATCTACATATGATATGGTAGCAGACCCATTTACTAAGGCTGTAACTAGAGATGTTTTTGTCAAGCATTCTAGGTCTTTGGGTCTACGTAGATTGTAATGTCTTGGATTGTTATGCCTATGTTTTAATGATAATTGTTTTATCTTCATGTGTTTTCTGGCATATAGAGAGTTGATTCATCCGAGAGTATGTCGTCAGGTTTGAGAGACTTGCGCACTTGCACGCGCAGTTGCCTTGATTATCTGGTGATAATGCAAGATGAGATCTATACACTCATATTCTGAATACGAGTTTCATGAACTAAGAGGGGTGTATAATATGATCGCCTTGGCGTGGTCGTCAAGATGAGATTCTCCAACATGGATTGAGAATCGCTCATGAGAACCACAATCATGAGACCTGACAAGCCGGACTAGACTTTTGAGTCATCAAACTTTGAAAGTGGGAGTGATCAAGTCTGAGGAATAGCTTTGTGCTATCGTCCGGACAATGAACTATCATAATAGACATACGCGCCTAATGTAGAGGCAAGGTTCATTGTCGCGCATGCTTTTATACCGTGCGAGCTATAAGTTGACCCTATGGGAGATAAGTTTGAGAACAGTCCTTACTCCTTATCGTGCAAAGTCCCATATTTATTTATCCTTAGTACAATCTCTTTTGTATCCGGAGTGTTGGGGTAATGACTGTGTCATTGGCGTGTCTTTCTATGGCTACGGTAAATTCGGCCTATGTGACATGACCGTGATGTCGGTTACTTTCATCGACTTTTGGGACAAGAGCGAATTGGAAGACTCTGATTGTGTTCACACAATTTAAATCACACGCTAGCGAACTGTGGTTCTTGGGAACACAGTTGTGATTAGAAGTACTTCGAAGTTTTTCAGAACATTGGTTCGTTTGGGGCCGAACATGTCTGAAGTGAATTCAAATCATGGTAGTTTGGGATATGTAGTGAATTTCGAGATTGTTATTCTTTATTGAAGAAACTGGTTCATTTGGTCACACCGGTTATTTGCCGTATAAAACCAATTGATTGAACGATGCGTGCTTTCTCTGTTTAAGCCTTGACGGTCCTTAGTGGGCTGTACCTCTCTTGTGTGAGTAGGAGAATGTTGGATTTATAATGAATATGGGCTGGCCCAAGCCTTAAATAAATATGGGCTTGGGGCCTTTGGGCCTGGGTGATAGGTCCGCCCAAGATAGGTCTGGCCCAGATCTCACTTGTCCATTAAGTAATAGATTAGTGAGAGATCAGGATATTAGAATTCAAGAGTTTGAATTCAAATGAGTCCTAGTTCAAGTGAACTAGTCAAGGACTACTATAAATAGAGTCCTCCTTTCATTCATTCAATCATCCCAAAAACATCACATCTCAGAGCATTATCTAAAACGTGAATTGCAAACAGTGTTTGCAAAGTGAAACCTACTCCAAGGTTTCCAAGAGTTTAAGTTTTGAAGAGATTCCGCGTTCGTGTTCTACAAGTGCAATTAGGGTCCTTAGCCGATGAACTGAACGGTATTTCTAGGAGATTTATCGTCGACCAATTGACAGTAATCTCTCTTTCCCTTTTCCGCTTATTATTTGTATGTTGATTGCGTAGTATGCATATAGGATCAACAAATAGTAATTGGCTATTATATAGAATCGAGAAATGAATCAGCGAATTTGAAGACAAGTCATGGACACGTGACCTAAGAATTGGGATATGTGAAACTGGTCTATAGACGGCTATAAACATCGTTGAACTTGTAGTCCTTGATTTGTTATCTATGGAATTTCTAACACCCATTGTAGAGACCTTGCCCAGAAGCTAAAAACCCTAGAGTTTTGACCAATCCTGAACAAGAAGCTCCACAAAACCCTAGAATACCAATTTATTTAACTGAGATTGAACCAATGAACACCTGGCTAGTGACATGGTATGGAATTGGACTCAGTCCATGAGTCAAGTGATCGAGTTGGGTCTGTTAAAATGACGGCTTTAAGTGCTAAAAGAGTCATTCCATATTGGTTGAGTGAGAAGGAGATTGGAAGCAAAAATAGAGCAAGAAAAAATCCAACAACAAAAACAGAGGCTTGAGTTTCAGCTCTATTTTTCTCCCAACTCGATCACTTGACTCAGTACTGATGGTGGTCTTCGAAAAGCAGGATTCAAAATAGGCAAAGAAATAAAAAAAAATAAGAAAAAGCAACGTGACACTTTCTCGTTCACACACGTATTTACTTAATTATTTTTTTGAAAAAAATTTAAAAATCGATAAAAAGTGAAAAGACAATCTTGCCCTTACTTGTAAACTAGCCGATCGATGGAAATGAATAGTAAAATTAACGAATTATGTGCAAAAGTGGTTTTTTTTTGCCAAAAACAAAAAAGTTGAGGCTTTTTTTGTTTAATTGAGCAAACTAGCGGTCTTGTTTTGGAAAACACCATTTTAACTAATTTGTGGAATAAAATTTGAAAAAAAATAGTCATTTGTAAAATAAAAGTTTTAATGTTTTAAATGTTTATAAAAAAATTTAATATAATATTTGTAAAGTAATTTGTATTAGATGGTGTTTTGACCCGCCTTAACCTTGCCTTATGTTTAGTAAATATCAAATTGTTCTTCCAAACCTTCAAAACTCCGTCATAGTTTGTTAGTATATTATATAATTTTAAATACATATAATTTTAAGTGAGGATGAAGTTATGTTTTATATCAAAAACAAAAGTTAATAAAAATAAATACTATACTATAGTATTAAATTAATTGCATTTTAAAAATATATAGTGGTTTGCTTCTTCTCATTTTTGTTATAACTAGAATTATTTTAATTTTTAAAAAAATTAATTTTATTAGAAACCAATTAAAAATATATATAATTATATGAAAAATAAAAATTAAATATATAAAATTATAAAAATGATGGTATGAATCACTAAAATTAATTAAATTTTATGGAGGCATTGGTGAAACTGTAACTTTTTTTTTTCGTGGATTATTTCAAATATATTGAAACTTGGTCTTGATCTCAATCGGTAACCATATTAACGTATTTTTAGTGGATTTTAGATAAGAATATATAAAATTGTTTAATAAACAGATCCAAAAATGATGGAATCCTGACCAGACAATATAAAATCTAATTTTTATATCAGAGACCGATTAGCGACGGAATATTCCGTGACAGAGCCATCCGTCACTATTTTGTCACTAAATTCAATAAAAATGTACCGTGAAAAATTAGTGATGGATTCGTTACGAAATAATAGTGACGGAACCAAATCCGTCACAAATTTGACACTACAACAATAGAAAATTTATTCGTGTAAATATTCCCGCTCAAAATGTGACGACTTAGCGACGAATTCATACGTGACAGAAATTTCTGTCACCAAAAAGTCACTCTTTGGGATTGCAAAATACAAATTATTTTCCATCACTAATCCACTGCAGACTAGTCACAATTTGTGACAGAAATTGTCCATCATGAAAATTCTGTCACTGATACTCATTCCTCTTGTAGTGATCAATACCATTCGGATGGTTGTTCTGCATTGTCTTTTCTTCTTGCATGATCTCCAGTTACGTTTGCTTATATCTGTACGAGAATGGTATTAACAGATTCACGTCTATGGACCATGGCTCCGTTTGAGTTTCAACAAAACCCCCCATTAAACTACATCTATTGATGATGTATTCTTGTTTTTGCTTGTATCACTTTATTTACATAAGTAAAGATTCCACCATTTTAATGTTCAAACATTAACACAAGATCTACCTTCCTAAACTAATATGGATGTCTCCATCTTTTATTCTTAAAACCCCACACTTGCTTGCATTACTTCATTGTTTAAACTAATGATTCCACTTTTTATTTTTTTTTTTTTAAACATCATAAGAAGATTTGCCTTGGTAAACTAACATAATGTTATTCTGAAAATTATGTTAACGTCATGGATTCAATAGGGTACATTATCCATTGCATTGTCAACTAAATTCAATATTTAACGTTTGGACTGTTTTACGCACATATAGGGATGCTTCTGAATTTCATTCTCTTTTAGGTCGGTTCAATTGATAAGAAGATTTGGAATGGATACAGAGATGTCGTCTTCATCAATTGAAGTCCAAAGTTTTACTGGATTTTGGGGTTTGTTGTGAGTTTTTCTTACCGTAGAGTTTCGATGTAATCAACAGTTCATATTTATTATTCTAATTATTTTTTAATATTAAATATAATGATTGGTACTGTTTACAAATTTATAATAATATATTCTTCTAATAATAATTTTATATTTAAAAATTACATTTCGTAACAATAACAATAATTAAAATTTAAAAATATACTTATAACTTAAAAAATATCTACTTAAAGATTTAGTTCACCAAATATTACATATTTAAAATATTATAAATAATTATTTAAATTAGATTTTAAATATAAAATATCAAATTTTGTATTAAAA
Organism: Cardiospermum halicacabum; assembly: GCA_031304145.1. NCBI lineage: Eukaryota > Viridiplantae > Streptophyta > Magnoliopsida > Sapindales > Sapindaceae > Cardiospermum > Cardiospermum halicacabum. The sequence goes on from CM062395.1 coordinate 22,875,454, forward strand.
AAGTGATAGATTTTATATTTTTTGAAATAAATATTTTATATGAATTTAAAAATGGATATATTATTAATTTTAAATTTAGAAAATGATATATTAAAATTATGAAATCATCAAGTTTTTGTTCTTCTTTGCTTGCATCACTTGACTTCACTTTTTTAACCAAATATTTCCCCACTGTTTTGGAAATTATGTTAGCATTATTAGGTTGCTAATAGAAAGTGAATTTTTCATATTTAATAGTCACTTTTCCATTGTTTTATTAAAAAAGCATAACACTTAAATATAATTATTTAAAAAATAATTAAAACTTGACTTCTATCTTATTTTATTGAAAAATAATAAGAAAAGCATACTTACTTTTTATAATAAAATATCATTATATAATTAGTTTTTTTTATACTATTTAAGATTAAAAAAATACTTAAATTTATATCATATGAATATGAAAATAATAATAATAAATATTTTTATTTGAAGAAATATTTTTCATGTTCGTATAATATTTTTAAAATTTTATTTTAAATATTTTTATATAATTGAATTTAAATTCAAGACAATTTATAATTATTTTAATTGTGATCACAAACATTAGTAAATTAGTAAAATGGATTATAAATTAGAGAGACACATAAACTTACTTCTCAAGAGAAACTTAATGAAATATATGAGGTAGGTTATTAAAAGAAATTAGTTAATTTTTTTTTTTTGAAAATTCTTTTAAATGGACATTTTAAAGTTCAATATACAATTACAGGCCTGTTTTGAAAAACATACAAAAAGAGACTTTAAAAAATTTAGTTTTCACTCCATAGGCCAAGTTTTCCAAAATATTTTTGAAACTTTACGATTCACAGATGCAGTGAATTACGCTCACAGTCTGTGAATTACCCTCACAGCTGTGAATGGTCTATGGAGTGAAAATCAAACTTTAATTTTGCAAAATTTTTAAAAGTGGCCTATAATTGTATAGTAAACTTTTTATGACTTATAAAAAAAAATTCCTTTTTTTTTTATCCATAACTATTGTTTTTTTTTTCTTTCTGCATTCATAGTTAATTATATTCATTTTTATTTAAATAAAAAATAATTTTTAAAAAAAATTATCGATGGGCATCCAAAATTTCAATCGAGGTGATTATATAAACAAACCTAGTTCAAACAAACCAATGAAGAAGATTAATACTTGCATAAACTACAGACACGTTTTATCAACACATTCACTTCTCTAAAATCAAATAAGACTAGATCATGGATTTTAGGCTTCGGAAAAAAAAACTCATCATGGGTTGAGCAAAATATTATTATTATTATTATTTTTTTTTTTTTTTTTTTTTTTTTTTTTTTACTGCATGCAATCTAGGTAGTAGATTATATAAATAAACACCTATAATAAAAGTTTCATAATAATGTATTGATATTATTAGAAAAGAGTTTGGAACAATTTTATTGTTCCCAGGTGTGTTGAATGTTTGAATCTTCATTCAAGCATTCAACGCACCCATCAACAATAGAGTAGTATTCAACCAGAAAAATTCTATTGATTTTATATCGGTTTATATTTATTTTGTATTATTTTTGTGATATAAATAAGTTTTTACGGTTTGTATCAGGAAATTAATAATTCTACATTAGATCATTTAACTTTCACATAAATTCAATAGATACATTATTCGTTGAATTTTAAAAATATCCGAGTAACATCAATGCTCCTGATAGTGAATATCAGATCCGTTGAATTTATGGTTGTGTTAAAGGAAATTATTACATGAACATTATTCCGTTGATTTATTTTATTTTTGACAAATTAAAATTGAAATTTCATTGGAAGATGTGGAGCAATATTTTCCAAAGAAGATGTGGTCTGATTTTGTTAATTAATAAGTATAGTAGCTATTAAGATATAACTGGGCCGCAAGATATGGGCTCCGTAGCAGAGCCTGTCTAAGCCCATATCGCTGATCTCTACAAACTCTCAAGTCTCTTTAGGATTCTCTAGGATTATAGTGTTTTTTGAAACTTCAGACTTCCTACATGTTCTAGGAAATTCGAAATTGAGTAATTTTTTGCACAAAAAATTTCTATAAAAAAGCAAAGCAACCAATTCACCGTAAAATACAAGACAGATTATTTGTTAAATATAAAAATAAAAATTCAAACTATATTATTTTGATGAAGGGATATTGGTCCGGTAATATGAATTTCAGGTTTGTTTCATTTGTAGATTTTAGTTTTAAATTATTATTATTATACCAAAATTTGGAAATGATTAGTAATTTCAATTATTATTATTTCAAAATACATAATAATCTTATTTTTATAATAATTTTATATTAAAAATCATATTAATTAAAAATAGTAATTCAAATTTAAATTTAAAATATATGTTCAATTTCAAAAGAAAAATTGCCAAAAAACCTCCTATATTTTTATTTTTTCGCCAATTTACCACCTAAGTTTGGAGATTCGAATTTTTACCTCCTAACAATATAACAAATATAAAAAATAAAAAAAAAATAAAAAACTCGTAGTGGACGGAATCAGTTAAGTCAAACCAGTTAAGTCAAATGTTTTCTTACTTGACTAAAAGGATATTTAGGTAAATTTTTAAAAGTAACAAAAAAAAATAAAAAAGATCAAACATGGTCAGATTTGTTCCACGTTATCTTGATATAAACCGACTCAAACAACCGACATCAACAATGACTCTTTCTCTTCTCCTTTCTTGGCGCGAAAAAACTTCAACTTATATGAGCCCTAAATGATTCTCGTGTCTACCATCGAGAAATTGTTTTCGTTTCATGTCTATTGAAGTGAATAATCGGTGACGATTTCGCTCTTGATTGGATTCTTGAAGAAAATCTGACAAAGTGAAAAATAGGTACTCTGTTTATATCTATTGTTTTCAGATGTTGTATGTAAGTATGTGAATGAGATTTTGACAATGTTTATAATTGGTATTATTTATTTTGAGATGGTTTTCATCGTTTTTTATTGGTGAGCTGAGTATGAAAAAGTGTTTTGTTAGGGTTTTTGCACTCTATTCCGAAAATATCTTATTTTTCTCTTGGCAAATATCCTGATCATTAATCTTTCTTCTTTTGACCCTAAAATTGAACCCCAATACTGATATATACATATGTAATACCTTGTGTCAATCTAGATCAAATTTGTGTGATTTTGTGGCTTTTGGTTTGACAGAATTGTGTGTGTTTTTACTCTCTTATTTGGCAAATTGCAAATGGACTTTAAGTGATCAAGTGTGTTTCTTACCTGCAATTTTAGTTATCTTGTTATGATTATGATGGTTTCTTGATCTATGGAAATATTAGTGTGCAAATGAGACAAAATATGAATGTCGTGCTCTATTTGTGTTTTTGCGGAGTTTATTGTTTGATTATTTTACATGGTGTGTCAAGCTTGCTTTGTCAAAATCCCCGGTACTGATATAAAGACATGTAACACCTTATGTCAATTTGGATTAAATCTGTGTGATTTCGTGGCTTTTGGTTTGACAGAATTTCGTATGTGGGTGTGTTTTTGCTCTCTTATTTGACAAATTGCAAATGGATTTAAAGTGAAAGTGTGTTTTCTTACAAGTAACTTTAATTATTTGGTTATGATGGTGTTTTGATTTATGGATGAGACTTTGGTGTTTGATTCTTTTACATGGCATGATCAAGCCTGGTTTGATTTAAATGGGTATTTTGATGATTTGATTTGTTTCAAAATTCAATTGATTGATTGATTTTGTACGAAGGGGTTATTTGTTAAACAAGCATATCCTATATTTTGGTTTTGAATGTTAAATGGGTGATATTTCTTATTTTGACTTGTTTGATCATGTCTATTTATTTTTTTAGATGCGTATTTTTTTTAGAAATATAATGAGTTTATATGAATAATAGTGTTTTCTTTTAAGAGGATATGTAGTTTTTTTAGTGCCAGTACGTGAATAATGATTTGGACATGTTTTCTGTTGTTCTTTTATACAGGAAATAGTTATTATTTGAGATATCAAAACCTTTGTTTCTCAACTGTGACATCTTCAAGCTCGCTATCAGGTAATGTAATGCCATGTGAATTTAATTTATTATGATTTAAATTTATGAATTAATGTGTTGATTAAACCTAGAATGTTGAGCTTTTTTGCATATATATTTGTTAATTGAATTCATATGACATGTTGTGATTATGTAAATTTTTTTTTTAGTTTTAATTTACATGATCTTTGGAAATTAAATATTACTAAAGTGTGTTTATATTGTGTTATATCAGTGGCAATGCATAAAGTTGAAGCTGTTGTTAGATATAAGGGACAATCTGTGTCTGGTAGAATTGATTCTGATACAAGCAACCTTGTTTGTATCATTACAACAGTTTGTGACCCTGCTAAAGATAGTATAGATGATTATGAAGTATATGTTAGGATTCCCGGGGATGCTAAATATATAAAATTAAGAAATGACACAGAGTTGTTGAATTTGGTAAAAGAATGTGAGAGTAGAAAAACCGGACCACTTGAGTTTACTATTGAATCCAAGTATTATATACCTCATTCTCCAACCCTACTAGATAAAACCACTGAGCCTAATGGTGATCACCCTGAGCTGGAAAATCCTAGGGAGAGTGATAATGAAAGTGAGGGTGTTTTTTTATAGTGATAATGGTAGTGGTACCAATCTAGCCCAGATGATGATGTTAGTAACTCGGATGACTCTAATTATGAGGATGACGAAAGGGCTAAGAGGATTATTGCTAGGAAAGTAGATAAGGTTTTGAGAGGTGATCCATTTATACATAAACTAGGTGGGAAAATTGAATTTAAAGTAGACCAGATACATGATAGTGTCTACAGCCTGAGGGATAGGTTACGTGATTATGCTGTTCAGGAAGGGATTGAATATATAAAGGCAGTTAATGATCGAAGTAAACTAAGTTACAAATGTGGCACTGAAGGGTGCAGTTGGAAGATATATGCATCACAGTTGTGTCTAGGTGATAGTCTTAAAGTGAAGACTTATAACGGAGTCCATAATTGTCTTAGAGTGTCTGTGAACAAAGAAGTAAGAAATAAGTGGTTAGCAGACAAGTTTGAGGATCTAATTAAGAAGAACCCAGAAATGCCTATTCCTGTTTTAGCTGATGTAGTTCAGAGAGAATACAAGTTGATTGTTGATCATAGACGATTGTATAAGGTGAAATGTAAAGCAACTAAGGTCCTGTTGGATGAACATGGAAAATGCTTTGAAATTCTGAGAATGTACGCCTTCTTGATCAGCAAGCACAATCCTGGATCTATGTGCTTCATAAGGTGTATAGAACCACGCCCTACTTTCCAACGTTTTTTAGTTAGTTTTGCTGCACCGAGAGAAGCATGGCTAAAGGGTTGTAGGCCTTTCTTGGGATTAGATGGTACACACTTAAAAGGTCCATTTGGTGGTGTTCTATTAACTGCAGTGACCTTAGATTCAAATAGTGGTGTCCTCCCACTGGCCTTTTGCATATGTGAGAACGAAAATTTGGATTCATGGACATGGTTTCTTCAACATGTCAAAGAACATTTGAAGATTAGTAGTGACGTACCCCTGTGCATTATGTCTGACAGACAAAAAGGTCTAGTTCCTGCAGTTGACAAGGTTTTTCCCTGGGCCAGAACAAGGTATTCCTAAAGCATTTATTTTTGATATTTTTTTGTTTTCAAGTTATGTTAAAATTTTAATGTTCTTTAAATGTTTAATCAGGTTTTGTGTGCGGCATATGTATGCCAACTTTAGCACATTCTATCCTGGACAGTTGTTGAAGGGATTATTTTGGGAGGTGGCAAAATCATACACTGTAGAAGGTTATAGAAAAACAATAGCCAGAATTAAAGAAGTTAATGATGGGGCATACCAGTGGATCACAAAAGTAGATCCTGAACTATGGTGTAGGTACATGTTTGATCATAGGGTGAAATGTGATCATGTGACAAATAATATGTCTGAATCTTTGAACCATATGCTAGCAGGAGGTAGGTGTGGATCTTTCTTTGAGCTTCTAGAATTTATTAGAAGGCTAATAATGCAACTTTTTCAAAAAAGAAACTTGCAAGGAAGTCAATGGGTTGGTGATCTAACACCATATGTGAAGAAGAGATTAGCTCAAAATAGTGATTAAGGGAGATGTTACACACTCTATTATGCAGGGGATGGAGTCTATGAGGTGATCACTCCAGAAAGAAGCTTCACAGTGTATCTAAAGACCTTCGGCTGTGAGTGTCGGGAGTGGGAAATTTCTGGAATCCCTTGTAAGCATGTCTTGTTATGCATCACTCATTATTGTGCTATGCATAGGATCGATATGGACTTATCCAAATATGTCCACCAAAGCATGAGTAAGGATGCTTTTGTGAAGACTTACAGCTCTATTGAGTACCCAATTCCAGATAGATGTATTTGGGATTCTATTGCTGTTAAATGTGATGCTGTGTTACCTCCAATAGTCAAACCAAAGGTTGGCAGACCAAAGAAGAAGAGGATTAGAGAGGCATGGGAGAAAGTCAAGGGATCAGGTGCCAAGGGTACACTAAAATGCTCAAAATGCTTTCAAGTTGGGCATAACAGGAGAACTTGCAAGGCAAAAGAACAAGTAGTCCGACAGTTGAAGAGAAAATTGTGGTGCTAAATAAACCACATCCAAAATTTAAGACTAAGATTGCTTGAAAGAAATAGCTAAAAGCTTACAGAGATGATAGAAATAAGTCTACTCTTGAGAAAAGTAAAAATTGGATCCTTTTTTACTATCATCCATGACCTTTATTTATAATAGGTCTAAAAAATCTACTCCTACAAGGATGGGGTCTACTAATCTTTCTTAGACTTGATCTCCTTCTCATAATGAGAGAAGGTTTCTCTTATTTGTCTAGTTTCAAGAAACCGCATCTTGAATGGATTGGGCCTGATGGGCTTAGACCCACTTATACCGCGAGAGCTGTTGGACTTGAATCATCACATTCGGCCAAAAATAAGGGGATTGATGGGCTTGCTTCAGCCAAAGATAGTCTTGCTCTGACCTGACTTCTGGATTATTGGTCGAAATCCCTACCCTTCTGCATTGTCTTTTCTTCTTGCATGATCTCCCATCACGTTTACTTGTATCTATACAAGAATGGTATTAACAGATTCACATCTCCAGACCATGGATCCGTTTGGGCTTCAACAAAACCCCCCATCAAACTGCATCTATTGATGATGTATTCTTGTTTTTGCTTGCATCACTTCATTTACTTAAGCAAAGATTCCACCATTTTAATGTTCAAACATTAACACAAGATCTGCCTTCCTAAACTAATATGGATGTCTACATCTTTTATTCTTAAAACTCCACACTTGCTTGAGTACTTAATTGTTTAACCTAATGATTCCACTTTTTTTTTTCAAACATCATCACAAGATTTGCCTTGCTAAACTAACATAATATTATTTTGGAAATTATGTTAACGTCATGAATTCAATAGGGTACATTATCCATTGCATTGGTAAACTGAATTCAATATTTAACGTTTGGACTGTTTTAGGCACATATAGGGATGCTTCTGAATTCCATTCTCTTTCAGGTCGGTTCAATTGAGAATGAAAATTTGGAATGGATACAGAGATGCCGTCTTCAGCAGTTGAAGTCCAAGGTTTTACCAGATTTTGGGCTTTGATGTGGGTTTTTCTCACCATAGAGTTTGGATGTAATCAACGATTCATATTTATTATTCTATTTATTTTTTTAATATCAAATATTATAATGATGGTTACTTTCAGTTATTATTGTTTACATATTTATAATAATCTCATTCTTCTAATAAATGTATATTAAAAATTACATTTCATAATAATAACAACCATTAAAATTTAAAAATATATTTATAATTTAAAAAATATATACTTGAAGATTTAGTTAATCAAATATTATATATCTAAAATATTATAAATAATTATTTAAACAAGATTTTATATATAAAATATCAAATTTTGTATAAATAAAGTAATAGATTTTATACTTTTTGAAATAAATATTTTATATGAATTTTAAAATGGATATATTGTTAATTTTAAATTTAGAAAATGATATACTAAATTTATGAAATCATCAAGTTTTTGTTCTACTTTGCTTGCATCACTTGACTTCACTTTTTTAACCAAATATTCCCTCACTATTTTGGAAATTATGTTAGCATCATTAGGTTAGGTTGCTAATAGAAAGTAAATTTTTCATATTTAATAATCACTTTTCCATTTTTTATTAAAAAATAATTACACTTAAAAATAATTAAAACTTGACTTCTATTTTATTTTATTGAAAAATAATAAGAAAAGCAAACTTACTTTTTATAATAAAATATCATTATATAATTAGTTTTTTATACTATTTAAGATTAAAAAATATTTAAATTTGTATCATATGATTATGAAAATAATAATAGTAATAAATATTTATATTTGAAAAAATATTTTTTATGTTAGTATAATATTTTTAAAATTTTATTTTAAATATTTTTATATAATTGAATTTAAATTCAAGACAATTCATAATTGTTTTAATTGTGATCACGCACATTAGTAAAATGGATTATAAATTAGAGAGACACGTAAACTTACTTCTCAAGGGAAACTTAATAAAATATATGGGGTGAGTTATTAAAAGAAATTAGTTAATTTATATATTTATTTTTATCCATAACTATTGTTATTTTTTTTCTCTTTATTCATAGTAAATTATATTTATTTTTATTTAAATAAAAAATAAAGTTTTAAAAAAAATTTATTGGGTGGCATCCAAAATTTGAATTTAGGTGATTATATAAACAAACCTAGTTTAAACAAACCAATGAAGAAGACTAATATTTGCATCAACTGCAAATACGCTTTATCAACACATTCGAATCAGACCAGATCATTGATTTTAGACTTCTAAAAAAAAAAGCTATCATCAATTGAGCAAATTATTATTATTATTATTATTATTATTATTATTTATTTATTTATTTATTATTATTTTTTTTTTCATGCAATCTAGGTAGTTGGTTATATAAATAAACACCTATAAAAAAGTTTCATAATTGATATTATTAGAAAAGAGTTTGGAACAATTTTATTATTCATAGATGTGTTGAATGTTTGAATCTTCAATTTAGACATTCAACACACCCATGAACAATAGAGTAGTATTCAATCAGGAAAATTCCATTGATTTTATATCGGTATATTTCAAAGTCTACAAGTGATATTATTATTCCTGGTATTCGTTGGTGTGTGGCATTGCACTTAGAATATCATCGTCATCATCAGCCATGCAGAGTTATAATTCAAGATAGTGGTTTCATGTGTCGCACTTCATCACACCACATTATTATTCAAAAGCTCAGAGGAGAAGAGAATGATGTTGTTGCCGGCATGGTGTAGTTTTGGGTTATCAATTTGTGTCTTACTTAGTTATTGCTTGTAAACTGTTGGCCGTGCACATTCCACTCACTCACTTTGCTCTCTTATTAATCCAGATTTCTAAATTTTGAAGTTATTTTATTTCTCCATGTCCATACTAATTTTATTCAGTATTTCCTTTTCATGTTAAGTTTGATTCACAACTAAAATATTCTATTTAAAAAATTATAAAAATAACATAAAATTTAATTTTTAAAATACAAAAATAAAAAATTCAAACTATATATTGTTTTCATGACGGAATATTGGTCCGATAATATAAACTTCGGATTTATTTCATCTAAAAGATTTTGTAGATTTTTAGATTTTAGTTTTAAATTATTATTATTATACCAAAATTTGAAAGTGGTTATTACTTTCAATTATTATTATTTAAAAATACATAATAATCTTATTTTAATAATAATTTTATATTAAAAATCATATTAATTAATAATAATAATTAAATTTAAATTTAAAATATATATTCAATTTCAAAAACGTATATTTCAAAATTTAGTTCATCAAATATTATATACTAAAAATATTATTTATATTAGATTTTATACATAAAATATTATATATTTATATAAATAGTATTATAAGTAATAAATATTTATATTTTTAATTAACATATTTTATATAAATTTTAAATGGATATAAATTAATTTTAAATTTTAAAATGATATACTATAATTATAAAATAAATATTATATCATATTTTTAGATTTTTATTTGATTGAAATGTATATTTTAAATAAAATATTATATTTTAAACAAATTAAATACTCATATTTAAATAAATAAATATATATATATATCCAACTTAACTTAAACAAAGCATGATGTATTAATGTATTAGTGTTATTATCATAGAGAATTGTATCCAATGAAGAATACTCAGATCGTTGAAGACCGCTTCACTTCTATAACCACTCGCACATGGATTCTGTGACGTTGCATCCCGGCTAGATTAGATTTGATTTGATTTTATTTTAATGTAATAATAATAATAATATTATTATTATTATTATAAAAATTAAAATAATTGTTACTAACTTTCAATTATTATGGTTTTTAAAATATTTATATTTTCATTCTTATAATAATTTTATATTAAAAATCACATTAACTAATAATAATAAGTCATAGTTAAAATTTAAAATATAATTTCAATTTAAAAATATATATTTTAGTTAGAGTAATATTATATTTTTAATATTCACTCTCATTTTTATTAAAAAAATTTACATTTAATATAATTATTAAAATAAAAAATAAAAACTTCACTTGTAATTTTATTTTACTATAAAATTGTAATAAAAAGTAAAATATTTCCTACATTAATTATTATTTAATAAGAGATTTTAAATTTTAATGTATAAAAATATATTCAAATTTGTTCTCATTCATATGAAAAGTAGAAATAAATATTTAAATTTATTTTTATGTATTTTTATTTATAATTTTTTTCTTTATCCATAACCAATTATATTTATTCTTATTAAAAGAATAATATTATATGTTTGGTATCTCTAATTTGTTATATAAACAAACACCATATAAAAGTATTAATATTGAGTCATGTTGAGCAATTGTCAATGTAGAATTTGAAAATTTTAGTATCGGCGCCAGTGACGATGGTTTGAATTTGGATTCGTAACTGTCGTCGGCGGAGGTAGAATACTATCCAATAAAGAAGATCCAAATTATTTTGGATTGCTTCCGTAGGAGTGATTTTACACTAGAATATTATTAACAATTTCACATCCCTCAAAATATGGAAGAATTTTAGTGTAGATGGAGATGAAGAAGGTTTGAATGTAGATTCAAACCTTCTTCATCTCCATCTACCCGAAAATACTATCCAATTCCGAAAGTATTCTTTTCTTGGGATTCAACAAATCATGAATTCATATTTTTATTTCTTTTCTTGTATAATCGAATTCGTTCAATCAAATTGCATCCATTGATTTCACTTGTTTAATCAAAGATTCCATTATTTTTATATTCAAATATCAACACAAGGTTTACCTTCTTGAACTAACATCCATGTTATTTTTAATACAATATTATTTTTTAAATTATGTTAATTTCATTGGGTTGAAATAGCTGATCGAAAGTGAAACTGCTTTCTTAATAAATACCATCACAAGTTCACTTGTTCTTTTTCTATTTTAATTATTGTATTTTCTTAACTAGAGTCAGAGATGAGAAGATTAACAAATTTTGCTTGTCCAACAACTTTTAAACCATCTTTCACTATTAACCAACTTTGTTACTCACCATAATTTTAAAAATTAATTAATTAATTAATTAAGTGGAGTCTCATTATCACAATACCTGAGTGTATTGAAAACAATGCAATAAATTTATATTTGGTTGAAAACGACACTAACTCATATTGCTAATTCGGTCAGTAGTATGGATAATTTGACCAAGAACAGAAGTTGGACCCAACTGCTTGTTCATGCATGTCTAATTAATAGGTATTGGTTCATAAAATTCTTCAAAGATTCCCTATAATTAAATAAGATAATATTAGATTAGGTGCCACAATCTGGTCCAAATGGTTCGGTGTAATTTTGATTGCCAATTTATAGTGATAGACGATGCCAATCATGAAGTTGTTTGGTTGCTCTCTAATTCCTGTTTTTACACCCGATTTTATAGGCCTTTCCATAACTTATTAAAATTAATTCTCTTTCTTTTAAAATTGATTAATTAATATATTAATATCATCATTTTATTTTGTTTTATATAATATAATCACTAATATACAACCCTAACTTCGATTGATCATCGCCTTCCAGCATGTGTTTTTTTTATTTCATCTTAGGATATTTTCATTTTTTTCATTCTAATTTTAAATCTAATTCCAAAAACCTCACACTTTTAAAAATAATTTGGAACAACTCGAGTTAAGAGTGGTTTTGACTAATGTTTGTATGGTTTTATTCTATTTTTATTTTATTTTCATTAATTGTATTAAATATTTATCTTTATGTAATTATTATCAACCACTTAATAAATAATTTTATTTTTAATAAAAATTAAAATTAAATTAATTTTTATTTTAATTTTAAATTAAATAATATATTTTAATTTTAAATTAAATAATATATTTTATTTTTAATAAAAAAATAAAAATAAATTAAGAATTCATTTTATTTTATTTTTAAATTTACTAGTATATTTCAAATATGTTTTTTTTTCTGATGAAAAATATTCAAAATGTTTTTTATATAAAAAAATAATACTAATTATGTTACTTTTATTTAAAAAGTAAAATACAAATAAATTTCATTTTATTTGATTTTTAATTAAAAATATTAGTTTCTTTTGTCCATTGCATTTTTGGACTTTTTATTAAAAAAATTATATTTTTAGACCAAAATTAAAATTTTTACAAAACTAAACTTTTTTCAAAAGTTTTTGCAGAAAATAGACCAAAATGACCGTAATACCCCTGCTTCCCGGTCTTGATTTGCTTCCGGGCTAATCAGACCGGGAAGCAAAAATTACACCGAAAAACAGGCAAAATATAACTGATTCCCGTTGTTCTACTTCTCGGACCGGGAAACAGTTATATTTGCCTGTTTCCTGGTCTGATGCTTTCCGGTCCACCTGGAAGCTCATTTTTGCAATTTTTTTAAAAAAAAGTCTAAAAGTGTAAAAAATTTAAAGTTGGTCTAAAACTAAACTTTTTTTTTTTTTTAATATAAGGTCTAAAAATGCGTATTTTCACTATTTGAAATAGATTATTATATTTATAAAACTAAAATAAAATGAATTCATATTTATTTTGGATTTTTTATTAAAAATACAAAAATTAAAATGTATTATTTTAATTAAAATTTAAAATAAAAATTATTTTATTTTAATTTTTTATTAAAAATAATGTAATTTAATGAGTGGTTAATAATGACAGTATAAAGGTAAATATTTAATAGAATTAATGAAAATAAAATAAAAATAGTGTAAAAAAAAAAAAAAAAAAACCATTATTCAGAACCACTCTTATCTCAAAAGTAAGGTTGTTTCGAATTATTTTAAAAAATGGGAAAATTTTCGAATTATTTTTAAAAATCAGGTGAAAAATGAAAATGCCGGAAAAAATATATAAATAGAGAAAGTTGATAAGTTAGGTAAAGATATTTCATTTATAAAATTTAGTTTTGAAATTTTAAATTTTTATATCCGAACATAGTGAAGTTTTGGAATATTAATTTTTTTTTTTTTTTTTTTTTTTTTTTTTTTATCTTTGAAGTTAAAAAGAGTGGTAAAATAAATTTGTATATATGCAATGTTCTTTTATCAGTGATGCATGTATATAAGAATTTTTGTAATACTATTAATATTTAGGGGTGCAAACGAACACGAGCACTCGTGAACGGTTCGTGAATGGCTCGGTCAAAACTCGGTCAAAGCTTGTTCAACACTTAAATGAACGATCACGAACAAAATTTTATAGCTCGTTTAGTAAACGAGCCGAGCTCAAACAAACCCTTGTTTGGCTCGTTTATGTTCATGAACAAAATCATTCATAGCTCGTTTATGTTCGATTAAAACTCGTTTGTGTTCACGAACGAGCTCATTTATAACTCGTTTAATATTTTTTTTTAATAAAATAAATAGACAAATTTTTAATGATATAAAAAATGTCCAAATTAAAATAGATGTCGAAATTAAAAAAAAAACATATCAAAAATAAAAAAATTAATTAAAATAATTTATCTAACCTAAGGTTTAGATTTCTTATGACTAATAGTTTGTCAAGATAGCCACCAGTCATCTCTATTAACCCTTCTTTCTCTTTCTATTTTTTTATCATCAAGCCCTCAGGTAATCCACCATCCATCTCTACCATTGCCGCCTCTCTTGTCTACTTTTCCGTCATCAAGCGTAAAGCAATTTAACTCTCTTTAGTCTTGCTCAGAAATTTGCGTCCAATCCAACTTGCTTCTACCACTTGGTGAATTAAATTACTTTTCTATCTTTTTTATTTTTCTTCTTTATTTGTCTTGATATAGATTTCACTTAGATTGTTTGTTTATTGAGTCTAATAATTCGAATTTCATTGTTTAATATAACTTAGATTATATCGAAATTTCTTGATGACTTTATATTGGTTCAACTCCAATGAATTATGAATACTCTTTTAATTGTATTTTGAACTTAGATCTGTGTGATACTATTAGTATTTTTTATTAATATTTTTAACAAGGAGAAATGAACTCATGGTTTTTATTAATTTTAGTTTAGGTTTAATTTAAATTCAATTTATTTTAATTTTAATTTTACTAAATGAGCTCAAACGAGCTACTAAATAAGCAGCTAAATGAGCCTAAATGAGCCTAATCAAGCTACTAAACGAGCTGAGCTCGATTAACTTAAATGAGCTGAGCTCGATTAACTTAAACGAGCTGAGCTAGATTAACTTAAACGAGCTTAGACGAGCCGAGCTCGAACATAGAAAAAAATTATCGAGCCGAGCTTGAACAAATATTTATAAAGCTCGTCGAGCTCGAGCTCGGCTCGAGCTCGATATTTGACAAACGAGCCGAACATGAGCACCTCATATACTCGACTCGGCTCGGCTCGTTTGCAGCCCCATTAATATTACATGTTAAAATTTTCATTTTAGAGTAGTGGAAGATGTGGATAATAAAACTCTGCCAATTTTTTTTTTCTGTAATTAATCCTTAAACAAATTTTAATTTTAAAATGATTTACTGGTCTTTTAGGAAATAATGTGTAATAGTTTATCTTTTACATTTTGTGTTCACTAAAACTGGTTATCAGGGTTACACTATTTGTCCGGTTCCTAATTGTTCTATAGTTTCTTCTTTCTTTCTTTTTTTTTTTAATTTTTTATTTTTTTAATCTCAATTTTTTATTTAACCTCATTCGGGTCCAGTTGAAATTTTGAAAAGTTTAAAAGTCTAACTTAAACACTTTTGACAAGTTAAAGGGTCCAGTTGAAACTTCGAAAAGTTTAAGTGTCCACATGAAAAGTTATGCCAACTTCAGGAGTCTGAATAAGCATTATCCCTTTATTTTATCTTTGATATATAATATATGCAGAATATTTTTAATTTATATTTTTAATGGGAATTGTGTAAATAATTTGAAAATTGATGTCGAATTCATAAGTAAAATGAAGTAATTCTAAACATGTTATGAAAAATATATGATACTCAAACTTAATAAACAACAAAGTTACGCATATTCTTTTTAAGTGGTTCGGTAAAATTGCCTACATCCACAAATTTATTTCAATGAACGATGATTACACTTATACAAGTGATGTTACAATTGGACTCACTCTCACCCTTATATCTCTCAAACTCACAATATGAGATGCAATTTCACATTCACCTTTACATGTAACTCACAACGTTACTTTCTTAATATGAAATTCATTTATAAATAGAATTTTTCCATGATCTCACTTATAGAGTTTGCAATAAGACTAAACTTTATCTTCAAGACTCCTTATATCTTCCAAAATCTCTTTAAAACAAACTTAATCAACCAAATTCAATCTTCTTGTATTTGATTCAAACACGAACTCTCTTTGTCATGATTTACTAGAATTATCTACACATAATCTCTCCATGCGTTTTGGATCACGAACTCCTAGTCGTCAATCTTGTTCTTCTAGAGAAACATAAATGAAACTGATACATGAGACTATAAACTAGAATCCGATTTATGCTTGTTTACTTTTGAAGTCTAATGATTAATCGTTTGTCAAGATCACCGGCATAGTCTGAATCAACATAACCAACAACATTCCCTTTGTCTTTACCAAACTCCAAGCAAACATGAGTAGTACCCTTCAAATATCTCAATATCCACTTCACAGCTTGCCAATGTTGTTTTCCAGGATTAGCCATATAACGGCTAACTAAACTAACAACATGTGCGATATCGGGACGAGTACACATCATTGCATACATGATACTACCAACACATTAGAGTAGGAAACTTGTGACATATATTCTATGTCCTCATCAGTTTTTGGTGACAAATCAGCAGAAAGCTTAAAATGAGAAGCTAATGGAGTATTTACCGATTTTGCATCTTTCATCCCAAAACGCTCAACAACTTTCTCTATGAAGCTTCTTTGAGTTAAGTAAAGTTTATCGGCAGCTCTATCTCTCTTAATCTCCATTCCTAGAATTTTCTTTGCTCCTCCTAGATCTTTCATCTCAAACTCGCCATTCAACTGATTCTTCAAATTGTTGATTTCAAACTTATTCTTGGCAGCAATTAACATGTCATCGACATATAAGAGTAGATAGATATATGAATCATCAGATAACCTTTTGAAGTAAACACAGTTATCAGAATGACTCCTTGTGAAACTATGCGCTATCATAAACGAGTGGAACTTCTTGTACCATTGTCGAGGTGACTACTTTAAGCCATATAATGACTTCTTGAGTAGACAAACATGGTCTTCTTTTCCTTCAAAACCTTCTGGTTGAGACATGTATATTGTCTCTTCAAGTTCACCATATAAAAATGTAGTCTTCACATCTAGTTGCTCTAACTCGAGATCATGAATAGCAACTAAACCAAGCAAAACACGAATAAAGCTATGTTTAACAACAGGTGAAAAAAATCATTGAAATCAATACCTTGCACCTGACTATAGCCCTTTGTAACCAAACGTGCCTTGTATCTTGCTTTCTCAACCCCAGGTATGCCTTCCTTTTTCTTGTAGACCCATCTACATCCAACGATCTTCTTTTCAATAAGAGGCTTTACTAGTTCTCAAGTTTTATTTTTATGAAGAGACTCCACCAATTCTTTGCATAGCCACCAACCACTTACCAGAATCATCACTCGAGACAGATTCACTATATGTGACTGGGTCATCAGATCCTTCGATTTCTTGTGCAGCGACACAAGCTATGGTAACATAATCATCAAATCTCGAAGGCATTCGTCTCTCTCTTAAGGGTCTTCCTCTGGTAATGATTTCAGTCTCTATCTCATTTGACTTTTCATAATTTTCGGATGGAGATTCCATCCTAATACCTAGCATCTCTTTGTTCTCCTTCTCAGAACTCTCCACCTTAGTGTCAGAACTAACACTTTCCTTATTTGGATGAAGCATGGTATTCTCATCAAAGATGCAATTTCTACTATATTATGGATTTTGGTGTCTTTGGATCAGTAAGCCAAACTCTGTATCCCTTCACACCATTCGATAACCCAAAAATATGCCCTTCTTTGACCTAGGTTCTAACTTTCCATTGTTCGAATGAACATAGACGGGACATCCAAATATCCGCAATTCAGAATAATTAGCAGGTTTACCAGACCATACCTCTTCAGGAGTCTTACACTCGATTGACGCGGATGGAGAACGATTCACCAAGTAACAAGCTGTCGCAACAGCCTCTGCCGAAAAATGTTGCGTCAATCCAGAATTACTCTGCAGACAACGAACATTTTTCAAAAGGGTTATATTCATGCGTTCGGCTACGCCATTCTGTTGGGGTGTCCCACTAACTGTGAGATGTTTCACTATGCCCTCTTTCTTGCAGAATGAATTAAATTTCCCAGTACAGAACTCCAACCCATTATCAGTTCTCAAGCGCTTAACTTTCTTTCCAGTCTGCTTTTCAACCAATGCCTTCCAATCTCTGAAGGTCTCAAAAGCTTCAGACTTATTCTTCAAGAAATAGACCCAGACTTTTCTTGAAAAATCATCAATCAATGTCATCATGTAACTAGAACCACCTTTTGATGCAACATGTGATGGTCCTCAAAGATCAGACGAATATAATCCAACGTACCTTTAGTTTTGTGTATACCAGTGCTGAAGCTGACTCGTTTGTGTTTGTCGAAGACACAATGCTCACAAAACTCCAAATTGGATATGTTTCGATCACCCAAAAGACCCCTCTTACTCAGCATTGCCATGACTTTCTGACTCATATGTCCAAGCCTTATATGCCACAACTTCGTAGTATCAGTTTCGCTTGATGTAGAAGAAACAGAGGCGAAACCCATAACAGTAGACCCTATCAGATAATACAGCCTACCAAATTTCTTCGCCTTTATAACTACCAGCACACTTTTACTAACCTTCAGAACTCCACCTTCACCAGTGAATTTGCAACTGATATCATCTAAAGCAAATAATGAGATAAGGTTTTTTTTTCATATCAGGAACATACCAAACATCTACCAATGTTCGAATCAACCGTCATGCATCCTAATCTTCACAGAACCAATACCAGCAACTTTACAAGGTTGGTCGTCGCCATTAACACAACACCTCTTTCGGATTCCTCAAAAGAAGTGAACTATTCTCTATGCCGGCAGATATGGAATGAGCATGCAGAATCAAGAATCCACCCTTGATCAGATCTAGTATTATCATCAATGACTATGTAGACATGATAGTCTTCATCCTTATCTTGCACAACACTGACTTCTGGAGGTTTCTCTGATTGCTGACTATTTTCTTTATTCTTTTTCTGAAGAGTCCAACAATCCTTTTTTATGTGCCATTTCTTCTTACAATAATGGCAAACCACAAACTTGGACATTGATTTTGATCTAGAGCGATTTTTACCAGATTCTCTAGATTCGGGTCTTCCTCTAACCACTAAACCTTCAGCGGGACTATCTACTCGGTTTTTGGACATCTGATTATCAAATAACTCATTCGAATAAAGTGCCGATTTGACGTCTTCCAACTTTAGAGACGTATTACTATAGATCAATATCTCTCTAAAGTTCTTGAAAGAATGAGGTAGAGGATGAAGTAACATGAGGGCTTGATCTTCATCTTCATACTTGATGTCCATGTTAGATAGATCCATTACAATAGAAAAGAATTCATCAATATGAGACTTGATGGACGTAGTGTATAAACGGTGCTTGGCGATCAATTTTGTAGTGAGATTCTTTGTGATATATAGAGCCTCCAATCTATCCCATAATCCTTTTGCAGTATTCTGATCGATAACCTCTCTCAGAACCTCATTGGAGAGACACAATTGGATCATGGATAATGCTCTCTCATCTATCTCCACCATCTTCTCTTCATCCCACGATTTGGGAAATTCTTCTTTCTTCAAAAACGCCTTCTGCAATCCATGATGTGTCAGAATTGCTTTCATCTTGACTTTCCACATAGCGAAACTCATGTTTCGATCGAACTTCTCGATATCAAACTTTGTTGATGATGTTGACGCCACGACTAATCCCAACTTTATGCTCTAATACCAGTTTGTTAGGAATATAGGAGACAGAATAGCACCAACCAAAGTAGAAACAGAACAACAAAGTATGGAAAGTAGAAAGAGACACAAGAGATTTAACGTGGTTCGGCGATGTGCCTACTCCACGAAGGAAGAGAATAACAATCCACTATAATGATCAAAGGGATTACAAGATATCACACAAAATAGCCACTAAAGGCTACACTCAAATCTCACAACCCAAAGCACCCAAACTAAAACCCCTAACTCACGAATGTGTTTCCCACACTCACAATGTGTAATTCTCTTTAGAACTAGATGCTTTCTTCTTTGTGAGACGCCTCTATTTATAGTGATCACAAAACCCACTTTCCTAATAGTTTCTTTCCAATAAGGATAAATAAACCATAACAATTGAGAAAAACAAATCTCTTCAAATTAGGAAAACTAGCAAATAGGAAATAGATTCAAAAACCAAAATAGAAATTTCTTCCAAAAAAAGGATTCCTAGTGAATCAAGCAGTTTAGGATTCCTTTTTATTCAAGGCATCCTAACAATTTATTTATTTATTTATTATTATTATTATTATTGATTGAGTGCATATTATGCATTATTTATGTTTATTTCCTTGCTTAATTTTGGACAAACTGAAGGATTTGATACTTAATTGCTTTATTTTGTGATTTTATGCAGATTGGAGATGGTTTTGCAATTAAGAGGAGATTTGAGGGTTGAAAGGACAATTTTACAACAATGGATGTTGAAGACCAAGTCAGGATTCAAGTTCAACAACATTTTAGTTTTTTTATTCAAAATTTCTTAGTTTAGATTTTTTAGGATTTTGATTTTTAAACTTTAGTTATGAAATTATATAACTTTTGAGAGAGAAACAGAGAGGGGGTAGATTTTCTATCTTCTGTATCCACTAAGTTTTTATTCTGGGTTAATTTTTGTACGTACATTTTTAATTCAAGAATGATGATGATAGCTATGCCCGCAGCTAGCTAAACTCTTATAATCCAGTGAAGTAATTTCTTTCCTTTACATTCGTTGTGAGAATTGCTATTCATTGTTTATATTATTCAGCACCTACGTGTTTTTTGCTTTACTTGGTTTAGGTTGAAAGTGCTTTTATATTTGATTGATTAATGTGATCAGTTAATTAATTGATTATTCTAGCATCTCGCTATTCTATTAGATTAAATCATGCATGTTTAATTTAATTGATTTAGGTAGCAAACAGCGTGATACGTCGTGCTGTGAGAACCCGCGGTCATAATTAAATAAGCGCGCTGAGTGATTTATTTGTTATAGGCATAGGTCTTCCTAGTTCTTAACGCAACCTACAGTTTAGGTTAGTGGCTGGTTAGTAAGCGCTGAGTCCGATCAGTCTAATAAGTTAGGGAAGATTTATTGTTAGGCGCTGAGTCGACAATTATAACTATGTCCGTTGAATGATGTAATTTATCATTAGATTCAATGATCAACACGTAAAGGGTAAGAATTGCCTTGCTGGATTGCTTCTATCAATTGATTACTTTTCTAAGTTTAATTCGTATCTTGGTTCAATATTCGAACCCCCCACATTTTATTTATTTTGTCGATAACTTGGTCGTCGTCATTACTGATTTCAATTTACCGTTCTCTGTGGATTCGACCCTGCTTCACTATACTACTATTTGCAGGAATTATATTTTGACGGATTCGACACACGTCAAATTTTGGCGCCGTTGCCGGGGAACGGTACTGATTGATTTTCTTTTTGTGTATGACCAGGTTTGATCGTACAAGAGAACTCCTATACGATCCAGAAATCGAGAGAACTGCCAGGAGACTATGAAAAGAAGCAAGAGCAAGAAAGCGGACTCTCAAAGAGCAAACATTGTGTTCTGAAGGAGTTGGAACCTTACATGTGCTCACAGCTCCTATCTATAACACCTATTGTGAAGAACTTTGTGAAAGTAGTACGTTAGTTGTGCCCACAGCCAAGACAATGGAAGCTAACGGACAACAAACTCTCAAAGAGTTAGGTAGACCTCAGTTCGATCAAGCTCCTTTGTGTATCACTTACCCAGAGACAGAATGAACTTTTGAACTCAAATCTGGGTTGATTCAACTATTGCCAACTTTCCGCGGCTTACTCAATGAAGATCCACACAAGCATTTGAAGGAGTTTCACGTGGCATGCTCGACTATGAAACCACAAGGCGTTACCGAAGAACAAATCAAGCTGCGAGCATTCCCATTTTCATTGAAAGATGCTGCGAAGGAATGGCTTCTATACTTGCCATCAGGTTCAATCACTTCATGGGACCAAATGGTTAGAGCTTTTCTGGACAGATTTTTCCCCGCTTCTAGAGCTGCCGCTCTTCGGAGGGAAATCTGCAGTAGCAAGCAGAAAGATTCGGAGACACTCTATGACTACTGGGAGAGATTTAAAAGAGCATGTGCTAGCTGTCCACAACATGGGCTATCTGAAGAAACTCTCATCATGTATTTCTATGATGGTTTATTGCCCATGGAAAGACATATGATTAATGCAGCTAGTGGGGGATCCATGGAAAGTAAGACCCCACAACAAGCTAGGACTCTGATTGATACCATGGCAGCAGCTGCAGCAGGAAATTTCAAAGCTCGCCCAGAATCTACTAGAGCTGCAAACGAGGTAACTGATCTCACAAGTCAAATTAAAGAATTAACTGCTGTTGTTTCTAAATTTTTTACAGGACAGACCCAACAGCCGAGCTCACAGTCAAGGAACTGTGGAATCTGTGCTGCACTTGAACATCCTACTGAAACTCTTACAAGAGGACACCCCTGGACAAGTTAATGCAGCTGGATACTATGGAGGTCAAAGGAAATATGATCCCTACTCAAACTCTTACAATCCAGGATGGAGAGATCATCCTAACTTGAGATATGGGCAAGGGCAGCAGAATTTCCAAAATAAACAGCAACAACAGTCAGGTGACTCTCTAGCCGATATTGTAAAATAGATGGCTACTAATACCCAAAAATTCCAATAGGGTATGCTTCAATTTCAAGATGAGACCAAGACAAGCATTCAGAATTTAGAAAAGCAGATGAGTCAGTTTGCGACCACAGTAGGAAGGCTAGAGTCACAGGGAAAGCTTCCCTCACAGACGGAGACCAACCCAAAGAATATCAGTGCAGTCATGCTCAGAAGCGGAAAACAATTGCAAGAGCCAATTCAGGAAAAAGGCTATGATAACAACCAGGGGTCACAAGAAGAAACCCTAGCATCGAAAAAAGACTGTGAACATAACCAAGGGTCACGAGAGGAGAAAACCAACGTGAGAAATAAAACCCTAACTTTGGAGGAAAGCTGTGCTCACAGGCAGGGGTCGCGGGAGGAAAAAGAAATTGAGAAACCCGTTCAACAGACACCCAGAGTTCTAGAAACCAGACCTCCATTTCCCGGGAGACTTCAAGAATCCAAGAGAGTCAAGGAGGAAAAAGAGATTTTCGAAACCTTCAGCAAGGTTGAGGTAAATATTCCCTTACTTGATGCTATTAAGCAGATACCTAAATATGCCAAATTTCTCAAAGAACTTTGTGTAAACAATAAAAGGCAAGTTGGGTATGAGAAGGTTTTGATGGGACAGAATGTCTCTGCAGTCTTACAGAAGAAGCTTCCTCCAAAACGGGAGGACCCAGGTTTGTTTGCTATTCCCTGTACTATTGGTAGTGTAGAGATAAGGAGAGCTATGTGTGATTTAGGACCCAGGTTTCTGAAATTCCTCTATCTTCTTCCCTTTCACGTTCATCTATCTCATTACCCCTCGCGTAGTTATCTCCTGCACTAATAAATGCAAAACCATGATCATTCTTAATTAAGATTTCCATCATTTGAACACATCGCTTCTTAGTAGATAGAGCAGTCCAAATATGCTTCCTTCCTCCTAACTTCGGATCCATGGTCTTGCTTTTGAAATCCATGTTTGCCTTTCTAATATTGTTTACCCATACATCACCAAACACAAAATCTACTCCCACATTCGATAAAACATGCAAATCAACTATAATTCCCACATCTTGCACATTTATCTTTTCCTCACTCTTCTCTTCATGATTTACCTTCTCACAAACAATCTCCTCTTCATCGTCACAAACAATCTTCTCTTCAATGTTATCATGAGTATTAGTTGAGTTAACTTGAACTTGATCAAGCATCAACTTCTTTACTTCATTATCTCCTGTTTTGAGTTCTCTTTCAATATCCTCCTTCTCGTTGTTGTTGCCTTTATCAGCTGATTCGGGTCCTTTCCATAATGTAGAACTTTTTGAGTCTTTAATTCCACTGCTTTCTTTGAATGACTTCTCCTGAAGATAACCATCTTCTAATATTTTAGCAAGTCTCATTGCCTTAGTTAATCATTGTGGTTGCTTCGACTTCAATTCTCGACATAACCAAGGTTTTAGCCCTTCGATGAATGTTCCTAATAAAGCTTTCTCAGACCATCCTCTAACTAGGCTTTGTAACCTTCGGAATTCATCAATATAAGTTTGTACTTTTCCTTCTTCTCTAAGTTTTGCGAGCTTTCCGTGATGATTAACCACAGTGGAATGACTCCATTGTCTTAGAAATTCTCTTTCAAAGGTTGTCCACCCTAAATATCTCTCTTCTTCTTCATATTCTGCCCTTAACCATCTCCACCACCGGTTAGCCTTACCATCTAGATAGATACATGCAGTGCTAACCTTATCTTCTTTAGGAACTTCATAGACTCGAAAATAGTGATCCACTTTATCAAGCCATTCATGTGGGTCGCCTCCATTAAATCTAGGAATAACCATATTTAGTCTTCCCGATCTTCGTAGGTAATTATGTGTTTCTCGCCAATCGATATCAAAATCGTCATCTCTCCATCGATCCCTTCGTCTCTCTTCATCTCGCCATCGATTCCGTTGCCTCCAATCATATTCAAAATATTCCTCATCATCCCATTGTCTCTCTTGCCATTGACTGCGATTCCTCCAACCAAACTTATAATCATCCCATCCATAATTATTATAACCGGTCCAACGGTCCCTTTGTAATGGGCACCTCTCAATTCGACCACTCGATTTTTCTTTTACCATGAGTTCGCCCTTACCACCAATTATCACCTCTCAATGAAAGCACCAATTGTTGAGGACCTATTATCACCTCTCAATGAAAGCACCAATTGTTGAGGACCTATTATCACCTCTCAATGAAAGCACCAATTGTTGAGGACCTATTATCACCTCTCAATGAAAGCACCAATTGTTGAGGACCTAATTTTAGGGATTTGAATACTAGTCAAATCTTCGTAACTTGACCGATAAGTAAAGCAACAGCTCTGACTTGTACAGCAAGCAATCTCGGATTTGACCTAACTTCAGCCGCAAGATACCCAAATCTGCCCCCAAACAGTCCACACACACTCACCGATAGATGTGAATTAGGTCACCTTAATTAGGGTTTGCTAATTCTCTAGAGATTAGGTTATTAGCCTTCACCCTAGCCCAAGCACTTGGTAGTTAGCCAAGAAGCCGAATAGATAATCTAGAGTCAAGGTAGTTAGCCTTTCTTCTAGCCCAAGCAACTGGTTATTAGCCGAGAAGCCGAAAGAGATAAATAGAGAATAGTCTCAAACTTGATTGATATCTGGTCTGAATTGAATGAATAAAACTACATAAATCAACCCTTTAAATAGGCTAATTATGTCCTAAAAATAAGGAAAACCTAAACAAATATTAATAGGAAAACTAATAAAAGTAAAATAACTAAAACAAAACCTATAGGAATTGAAATACTATCTAACCCTAATTTGAAATAGAAATAATTAAAACCCTAATAATTAGGTTCTCATCATTCTCTATATTCATGCTTAAGAATGGGTGATTTGAAAGAAACGGGAGTGGTAATTCAGTTAGCTGATAGGTCCTTAGTTTATCCTAAAGGTGTTCTAGAGGATGTTCTTGTTAAAGTTCAAGGTTTGATATTTCCTGCTGATTTTTATGTGTTGGATATGGGTAGTAAGGATATTTCTACAACTCCATCTGATCTGTTGCTAGGAAGACCTTTTCTTAGTATTGCAAAGACTAAGATCAATGTACATGAGGGTACTTTAACTATGGAGTTTGATGGTGAGATCGCTAAATTTAATATTTTTGATGCCATGAAACATCCTGATGATTTTTCTAGTGTTTGCAGAATGGATTTGGTAGATTCTTTTGTCCAACAGTGTTTTGAACTAAGCAGAGGAGATGAATTAGATGTTGTGCTGTGCAACAATCTAAAGGCAGGAGATGAAGAGTTGGATTTTCCACTCAGTAAAGGACTAATTGATGTATTGTATGAATTGGAGACGTTGAAACCCCAGGTTAGTAGCAAACCAAAATTAGTTATGACCGCATCTAAGGCTCATTTACCTTCAATTTTGCAGGCACCGATTTTGGAACTGAAGCCACTGCCCAATCATTTGAAGTATGTCTATTTGGACAAGGAAGAGACATTGCATGTGATTATCTCCAATAAGTTGACACTAGGACAGGAAAAGCAGCTAATTCAATTGCTCAAGGAATACAAAGAAGCTATCGGATGGACTATCAATGATATTGAAGGCATCAATCCGTCAACATGTATGCATAAGATTCTTCTTGAGGAGGATAGCAAACCAATTAGGCAGGCTCAGAGGAGACTAAATCCTCCAATGATGGAAGTGGTCAAGAAGGAGGTTCAGAAACTTCTAGATGCCGATATGATCTATCCAATCTCAGACAGCAAATGGGTAAGTCCGGTTCAAGTTGTTCCAAAGAAAACAGGTATTACGATAGTTGAAAGCCAAAATGGTGAGTTGGTACCACACGTGTTCAAAACGGGTGGAGGGTTTGTATTGATTATAGAAAGCTCAACGTTTCTACTAAGAAAGATCATTTTCCTCTGCCATTCATTGATCAAATGTTAGAAAGATTAGCAGGAAAATCTCATTATTGTTGTCTTGATGGTCTTTCAGGTTTTTATCAAATACCCGTTGCACCTGAGGATCAAGAAAAGACTACCTTCACTTGTCCGTTCGGAACTTTTGCTTACCGAAGGATGTCATTTGGCTTGTGCAATGCACCAGCTACATTTCAGAGGTGTATGGTGAGTATTTTTTATGATTATGTGGAGAATATCATTGAGGTTTTCATGGATGATTTCACAGTTTATGGTGATTCCTTTGATGCTTGTCTACTTAATCTTGGAAAAGTTTTGCACCGGTGTATTGAACTTAACTTAATATTGAGCTATGAGAAGTGTCATTTTATGGTAGATCATGGCTTAATATTAGGTCATATTGTTTCTACACGTGGAATTGAGGTAGACAAAGCAAAAATTAATGTTATACAGTCTTTACCTTACCCCGTGAGTATACGGGATGTGCGTTCTTTTCTTGGCCATGCAGGATTTTACAGGAGGTTTATAAAAGACTTCTCAAAGATAACCCAACCTCTTTGTCAATTGCTAAAGAAAGACGTACCATTCAATTTTGATGAGGACTGTAAAGTAGCTTTTGACGTACTAAAGGAGAAGCTGGTAGTTGCGCCCATAGTTAAGGTTCCCAGCTGGGATATACCGTTCGAAATTATGTGCGATGCTAGTGACAAGGTTGTGGGCACAGTGTTGGGTCAGAGGATTGGTAAAGAGTCGCATGTGATCTGTTATGCCTCGAGGACCCTCGACAACGCACAATGCAACTACTCAACAACGGAAAAAGAACTTTTAGCTGTTGTTTTTGCATTAGAAAAATTTCGCTCATATCTGTTATGTACTAAGGTCATAGTGTATTCTGATCATGCAGTGTTGAAATATCTCATGACAAAGAAGGACACGAAGCCGAGGCTTATCCGGTGGATTCTTCTCCTTCAACAGTTCGACATTGAAATCAAGGATAAGAAATGATCAGAGAATCTAGTGGCTGATCACTTGAGTCAGTTGGTCACAGCTGAACCGGCGCAACCATTGAGTGATGGATTCCCTGATGAACATCTCCTAGCTGTGAACATAGCTCATCCCTGGTACGCAGACATTGTTAATTATCTCGTAACAGGAAAACTGCCATATGAGTTGAGTAGGAGTGAGAAAGAAAAGGTGAAAAGAGATTCAAGAAACTACGTTTGGGATGACCCCTACTTATGGAAACATTGTTCGGATCAAATGATCAGACGTTGTATTTCTAAGGAGGAGTCTGAACCGATTTTAAGGTCGTGTCATACAGAGTCATGCAGAGGTCACTTTGGACCCCGAAGAACAGCTAAGAAGGTATTGGACTGTGGTTTTTTCTGGCCCTCTATTTTCTATGATTCATACGTGTTTTGTAAATCATGTGATAATTGCCAGAGAATAGGAAGTTTAGGCCGTCGTGATCAAATGCCTATGACCCCTATTATCACTGTTGAAAATTTTGATGTATGGGGAATTGATTTTATGGGCCCTTTCCCCCCTTCTTATGGATTTCAGTATATATTACTTGCTGTAGATTATGTCTCAAAGTGGGTGGAGGCTAAAGTCACACGTACTGATGATTCCAAAGTTGTTGCAGATTTTGTCAGGTGTAATATTTTTAATAGGTATGGTACTCCAAGAGCTTTGATCAGCGATAGAGGGACACATTTTTGCAATCGGACGATCAAAGCTTTGCTCAAGAAATACGGAGTTACCCATCGGACTTATACAGCTTACCATCCACAAACTAATGGTCAAGCTGAAGTCTCAAATAGGGAGATAAAGTTAATTTTGGAGAAAATTGTGAATCCATCAAGAAAAGATTGGACTTTACGCCTGGATGATGCGCTATGGGCATATCGAACTGCTTATAAGGCGCCTGTTGGAATGTCTCCATATCGCATGGTGTACGGTAAGGCTTGTCATTTGCCCGTTGAACTGGAACATAGGGCTTTTTGGGCTGTGAAAGAGTGCAACATGAGAATGGATGAAACCGGCCAACAGAGCTTCAAATTCAGGAACTGGAAGAGATAAGGAATGATGCCTACACAAGGGCGCAACACTTTAAGGAAACAATGAAAAGAACTCATGACCTCAATGTTTCTAGGAAATCATTTTCAATTGGTCAGAAAGTGTTGCTTTATTACTCTAGGTTGAAGCTGTTCCCAGGTAAGTTGAAATCAAAATGGACTGGTCCGTTTGTTATCACTAACATTTTTCCTCATGGTGCAGTAGAGATTAAGAGTTTAGACACTGACATCATTTTAAAGGTGAATGTGCATCGATTGAAGCCATACTACGATGGGTTCCAGGTGAACCAATATGAAGAACTTTAGTTATGCCCACAACAAGCTCCCAGATAAACATCAACATGTCTAGCCAGAGACGTGAAACAAGGCGCTACTGGGAGGCAACCCAGGGAGAATAATTTATTTTTAATTTATTTTATTTCCATTACATAGTTAGTGATTATATTTAATAATTTTTTTTCTTCGTATTTTTCTTTTTCTGATTTATTTATTTGTTTATTTTTATTATTTTTATTTAATTTCACTAAAAATATTTTTTTTATTTTACTTATTTTTGCTTTAAAAAATAATTAATTTTGCTCTTCTTTTCTTTAAAAAAAATAATAAATTGTCGAGTTTTGTTTACTGTAAAAAATAATAATAATAAATAAATACAAAATAAACAAAATCAAAGTCAAACTAATGATTTTGTCATGAATGATGCTCTAATTTAATTTTCATTGTGCAGCGGCCATATACCCACACGTCTTCACACCGCCATCGCCTCCGGCTCCACACAACACCACTATGTAACACGAGCACCACTCTGCCACTGCCCGAATCGTCACACACCCATCACATCAACATGTCGCTGCTTAGCCATGGTCATGTACGTGGAAATCTGAAGTCAACAACAACATTTGAAGCCAATTGAAATTATCTCCACTCAGGGAAGTTACTGTCTGTTGCTCCTTAATTTTATTTATTTTCATTATCTTGTGCATTGAGGAAAACGTTGGATTTAAGTGTGGGGGAGTGATTTCAGTATTTGGATTTTAAATTTTATTTTTTATTAATTTAGTTTAACTTTAATTATGCCCATAGGAGTGTGGTCTAATTTTTTTTTGTTATACCCATAGGATTGTTCATATGATTAAGAGAGACTATTTAAGTATCGAGACTTAATTTTTGTGTGCGCTTAAGATATTTAGATGCTTATAGAACTTAGTGCAATTTGCTTTAGAAATCACTGTAGTAGATTATATATTTCTTTGACAATTAAGGTTTTAACTTGTTTGCATTTCACTGTGAAGCCTGTGTGGTAAGATGGTTTGTCATCACTGATAGTTGAGAAAAATCCTTTGTAAAAGTGCATTTGATTTTAATCTCACACATCTTTTGTGAGTGAGTAAAGAGGTTGTGATAGCAGCTTGTGAATTTTTATTGACCCTTATGAATTGCTAAATTTACTCTGTAGCTGTTAAGCTTGATGTTAGTAGATGCTTAGGGTGATCATCGGTCAATAATAAATTGTAAGATTTTGAGCCTTTCATTTGTATGTATCGGGTGAAATTTTATTTTTGCTCTATTGTGTTGGTTCTTTTTATGTATGGAAATTCAGCAATAAATAGAAAAAAAAATAATAAAAAAAATAAAAAGGAGAAAAATCAGAAAAGAAAAAAGAAAGAGGTGAAATTTTTTTTGAATTAATCTGAAGTATTAGAGACAAGTTTGTGTAAGTATGATTTAGCTTTTTGAATAAGTCTCTCATTAATTTGGAGACACATTTGGGGTAAATTTTGTTTGTATTTTTTCTTTTTGTTTTTCTCATTGGCTCATATTAGGTTATTGACCATGAAATCCCGATGCAGATATTTTTCTGATGGTTTACTCTACTTTGTTTACTTTTCTATCTAAGATTCAATTTTAGTTCACTTGCTGTCCTTTAAATTTTGCCCATTTTTGAGTGTCTTTTTGCTTATAATCCAACTCCATGAGTGCACTCTTATCTACTTTTTATACACATATTATCTGTGAGGATATGGAGTTGAAACTTTTATATTTAATTTTTTGATACTGCCAGTGTTGTGGTGTGTGGTAAGAATGGTTCGGCTGAACTAGTATTATGCTTCTTGTTTTCTCCTTAATTGTTTTGAAATTAGCAGTATGATGGTGATTTGTTTTGCAAATTGTGTTTAGTTCTGTTTGCATCTACTCTAATTCAAGATTGGAACTTAACTGTGTGCTTTAATTTGATTGTGGACCCTCTTTTCTTTGGTTGACTATTTTTAAATCCTTGGGAAAATTGAATGGTTAGACCACTTGTTGTTTGAGTCTTGGGGAATTTTGATTTGAGGACATACTTGAGGACAAGTATGAGCTAGTGTGGGGGAATTTGATTAGAAATCAAAATTACAATGATAATCATTCAACATCTTTTGGTGAAACAAGTAGACATACACCTAACCATTTGGACCAAATTGGGGTATCTAATCTACACTTAATCTAATAATATCTTATTTAATTATAGGGAATCTATGAAGAATTTAATGAACCAATACCTATTAATTAATGTTAGGAATGGAAGGTATATACTCATGGAAAAAATATATTTAGGAAGGAAAGCAATTAGAGGTATGATTATGAAAGATTTGTGGCGCACATGCTAACGGACGGAGGAGTATTTTTAGGGATTGAGTTTGTATTTGTTAATTTTAACATTTAAGGTAGGAATATATTTAGTGTAATCTTGTGCAGCTTTCCAGTATATATGTTCACATGATAATCATGTAAAGGGTGTGAAAAACACAAGAAAATATAAGAATAATTTTTCCCAAAAACTCTTTCAATTCTATCATGGTATTAGAGCCTTAGGATACACATAAATTTTTTTTTTCTTCGACCTTGCTGAGGAATCGCAGGCGACCATGTCTTCCGAGGTGCCAGTCACAGCGAACAAGAATAAAGTCTCAGATGATGTTCCACAACGACGTACGATCTCTCCGTACGATCTTCATGCGAATGATAATCCTGGATTAATCATCACGCAAGTTCTTTTGAAAGGTGAAAACTATGAGGAATGGGCGCGTGCTATTCGCACCGCCCTTCGGGCACGCAAAAAGTTTGGTTTTGTGGATGGATCAATTCCACAACCACCCGAGGGTTCCGGTGATCTTGAAGATTGGTGGACGAACAATTCTCTAATTGTTTCTTGGATACGAAATATGATTGAATCGTCTATTCGCACTACTATTTCTCACATGGAGATGGCGAGTGAATTGTGGGAAGATATCAAGGCACAATTCTCCGTGGTAAACGGACCACGGATACAACAAATTAAAAGAGAACTAACAACTTGTGATCAACATGGGTTGGGTATCGCTGCTTATTACGGGAAGTTAAAGAAATTATGGGATGATCTCAACGATATTGACCCATATCTGGTTTGCACGTGTGGGAAGTGTACATGCAACATTGCCCAACAGTTGGAAAAAATGCGAGATGAAGAAAAGGTACATCAATTCTTGATGGGTATTGATGAAGCCGTCTTTGGCCACCTCTGTTCCACAATTTTATCTCAAGAACCTTTTCCTACTACCGGGCGTGTATATCGTCTCTTGACTCAGGAAGAAACTGCTCGCACATCCCACATCCGTGACCGTCCAGAAACTACAGCATTTGTTGCTCGAGGTTCTTCATTTATTGCCCCCCCTCGTGATAAAACTGTCACGTGTAGCTACTGCAAAAAGACAGGCCATGACAAAGACTCATGTTTCCAATTACACGGCTTTCCAGAAGGATGGGGGACACGTGGTCGTAGTAGCAGTCGTGGGTGAACGAGAGGACGTGCACAGAACGGAGGCCGTGGTATAATTGCAGTGCATAATGCGCATGCAGCAACTACTGATGACGCCACAACCAATTTTAAACAACAACTCACTGCCACAGACATGGTTTCTTCACTTACGGCTGACCAATGGGATTCATTCCGAGCTCTACTTGCTTCTGTCAAAGATGGGTCTATCGAAAAACTTTCAGGTATTCCTCTTACTAAAACATGGATTATTGATACTGGTGCTACAAGTCACATGACAGGAGATTATAACAGTTTGGTTGATACACATGACATCCCGGGCTGTTGGATTCGTTTGCCAGATGGTAAACGGGTTGCCGCTACCACCGCGGGGAGAACATGGTTGAATGAGTCCGTGATATTGAATGATGTCTTATTTGTGTCTGATTTGAACTGTTCTCTACTATCTGTATCTCAATTGATTAAAGAAACTAATGTGTTGGTAAAATTCGACGGGGAATTATGTGTGTTACAGGACCGTATCACGACATAGGTGATTGGTGCGGGTAGACTATGTGACGGACTGTATTATTTTCAACAGGCAGTGGATGGTAGTGCATTGACGACAATAAAGGAATGTTCCTTTGATCTTTGGCATCGGCGTTTGGGTCATCCCTCTTCCAAAGTTTTGTCCTTATTCCCCTTAGCAAATAATAGTAGAGCTAGCGCTTTGAATAAAGAACCATGTTCTATTTGTTTACGTGCTAAACAGTCTCGTGCTAGTTTTCCGTTGAGCATTAATAAGACTACTCATTTATTTGAGCTTGTACATATCGATGTATGGGGTTCTTATAGAACATCAAGTATGGATGGTTTTAAATTTTTTCTTACCATTGTTGATGATTACTCTCGAGGAACTTGGGTCTATTTGATGCATGCAAAATCTGAGGTTCCTACTATTTTTCGTCAATATTGTGCCATGTTTTCTCGCCAATTTGATATGAAACTGAAAAAGGTACGTAGTGATAATGGCACAGAATTTGAGTGTCTAAATCCATTCTTTCGTGAACAAGGCATATTACACGAATCCTCGTGTCGGGCTACTCCTCAACAAAATGGTCGGGTAGAGCGCAAACACCAACATATCTTGAATGTTGCTCGCGCACTTCATTTTCAGGGTTTCTTGCCAATTGAATTTTGGGGTGAATGTATACTGACGGCGGTCTATCTTATAAACCGTACTCCTTCCATCTTATTAAATGGGAAAATACCATATGAAATGATGTTAGGACAAATTCCCGAGGTGTCCCACATACGGGTCTTCGGTTGCTTGTGCTACGTTCATAATCAAGAACGCCATGATGATAAATTTGAGGCACGTAGCAAAACAGGAGTGTTTGTAGGCTATCCTTACGGTAAAAAAGGATGGCGGGTATATTGTCGCGACACAGGAAAATTTATTGTTTCTCGTGATGTAATTTTTTGTGAGAATATTTTTTCATTTCAGGATATTGCTTCCAACTCCAATTCAATCACAGCACCAGAATTTTCTTATGTTGACGATGACATGGACTCACGTCCAAGGGAACAATCCCAGAGGAGTTTAGATTCTGCCCCTGTTTCGGTCCCTGCCAATATATCACCCAGGGGGAGTGTGGTAACTTCTACACACGAGGAGAGAAGTTTCAATGAAAATGCCAGCCCCAGTGACAAGCTGCCATTATCACCAAATGTGCCTAGCATGGAATTGGAGGTTCAACCGTCGTCCACTCAACCTGCGCCCACACAATAGCCATCCGAACCTTCATTGGACACTAATTTGATGGGTCGTGGTCATCGTGCAAAAACTAGTAATATTCGTCTTCAGGATTATGTCACTTACACTGTGGCCAAGGATGGCGCTCTCTGTAAGTACCCTTTGTCTGATTTTATTGGCTATTCTCGGTTCTCGGATCGTCACAAGACCTATCTGGCTGAAGTTGATTCCAGTTCGGAACCACAAACCTATCAATATGCGGTAAAGTGTCCTTCATGGCGTAAAGCAATGGCTGAAGAGATCAACGCCTTAGAGAATAATGGCACGTGGTGCCTAGTTCCTTTGCCTAATCACAAAAAGGCCTTGGGATGCAAGTGGGTTTATCGTATCAAGAGAAAATCCGATGGCTCCATTGAGTACTTCAAAACGCGACTTGTCGTTCATGGAAATAGGCAAGTCGAAGGTATTGATTATAATGAGACCTTTGCTCCAGTGGTTAAGCTTACTACTGTACGTGTTCTGTTGGTGGTGGCTGCAGTGCGAAACTGGGAGCTTCACCAGATGGATGTTCATAATGCTTTCCTCCACGGCGACTTATCAGAGGAAGTGTATATGAAGCTTCCGTCCGGTTTTCGGCCTCAAGCTCCCAACATGGTGTTCAAATTACAAAAGTCTCTTTATGTTCTCAAACAAGCTCCGCATTGTTGGTTTGCTAAACTTTCAGGTGCTCTACGACGGTATGGATTTACTCAGTCTCATTCAGACTATTCATTATTTTTATAAAGTCGTTCCGACTTCATTATTCATGTATTGGTCTACGTGGATGATTTGGTCATTGCTGGAGACAATTCCTCTGAAATTACAAGGTTCAAGAAATACCTATCTGATTGTTTTCATATGAAGGATTTGGGCATTTTAAAGTACTTTCTAGGTGTAGAGGTGGCCCGAAATGCTATAGGTATATTTCTTAGTCAGAGAAAGTATGCACTAGACATTATTACTGAGACAGGTTTGCTTGGATGTCGTCCGCTGGGTGCACCCTTGGAGCCTAATCATAAGCTTGCCTTGTCTTCTGGTTCACTGCTGACTGATCCTTCCTCTTATCGTCGCTTGGTTGGTCGGTTGGTGTACTTGTCTGTTACTCGACCAGATCTATCTTATACAGTTCACACTTTGGCACAATTTCTTCAGGACCCACGGACTGATCACTGGAATGCCGCGTTGGGGGTTGTTCGTTATCTTAAAGGCACCCCGGGGCATGGTATTCTTTTACGTACGGATAGTTCCCTTCAGCTTACTGGATGGTGTGATTCTGACTGGGCTGCCTACTATTTGACTCGTCGTTCTCTAACTGGTTGGTTTGTCCAATTAGGGGTCTCTCCAGTTTCTTGGAAAACCAAGAAACAACCTACTGTGGCTAGATCATCTGCTGAAGCCGAGTATCGTTCCATGGCCGTTTTGACTTGTGAGCTCAAATGGCTTCGTGGTCTATTACGTTTCCTCGGTGTGCCACATCCTACTCCGATGAAGATTTATTGTGATAGTACAGCAGCTCTTCACATTGCTGCAAATCCGGTTTTTCATGAGCGCACTAAGCATATCGAAATTGACTGTCATTTTGTTCGTGATGAATTGTCACGCGGTTCTATATGCACTGCTCATGTCTCTACTCATCAACAGTGTGTTGATATCCTTACGAAAGCTCTAGGAAAAGGCCGATTTGATACATTGCTTCCCAAGTTGGGCATTTGTCTATTACATGCTCCAACTTGAGGAGGGGTGTTAGGAATGGAAGGTATATACTCATGGAAATAATATATTTAGGAAGGAAAGCAATTAGAGGTATGATTATGAAAGTTTTGTGGCGCACATATGGGCTAACGGACGGAGGAGTATTTTTAGGGATTGAGTTTGTATTTGTTAATTTTAACATTTAAGGTAGGAACATATTTAGTGTAATCTTGTGCAGCTTTCCAGTATATATGTTCACATAATAATCATGTAAAGGGTGTGAAAAACACAAGAAAATATAAGAATAATTTTTCCCAAAAACTCTTTCAATTCTATCAATTAAACATGCGTGTGAACAAGCAGTTGTGTTGGGTCCAACTTCTGTTCTTGGTCAAATACTGACTTAATATATAAAAATAAGTTAATTTTTATTTTAATTATTATATTTAAATATAATATTTTTTAATTTAAAAAAGAGAATTGAATATTAAAAATATAAAATTACTCCTAATCAAAATATTATATATGTTTTCAAATTTATATAATAGGTATTTTTAATTTGAAATATTTTGTTATTTTATTTTCACATTTAAATTTGCTTCTAATTTTACACATTCAATTTATATGAACATTGCATTATTTTATATTTTTTCATATAAAACAATATAATAATAATCTATATATATTACATTATTCTCTTTTTTTAAAGAGAATATATTACGTTATTCTATTCTCAAATTTATAATTATTATTATTATTCATTTATAAAAAAATGGATATATATATAATTATGTAAATATGAGTTTTTAATTTTTGTTAAAATACAATATTTTATTTAAAAGATGTATTTCAATCAAATAAAATTTTAAGAATGGTTTAATTATTATTTTATAATTTTAATATATCATTTTTATATTTAAAATTAATATAAAATTCATTTGAAATTCATATAAAATATTTTAATTAAAAATATATATTTTTTAATTCTTATGATATTATATATATATAAAATGTGATATTTTATGTATAAAATCAAATATAAATAAATATTTATAATAATTTTATGTATATTATATTTTATGAACTAAATCTTCAAAATATTATAATAATAAAAATAAAAAAATGTAATTTACTATATATAAAGAAAGAAAAATAATAACTATAATTATGGACAAAAATAAACATATAAATAATATTTTATTTTATTTTTAAAATAATTGATGTCACATATTCCATTAAATTTACCTATATCATCTCTATTTAAGTTTATATAACTATAACTTATAAACCATTTTGCTGATTTGCTGATGTGTATGATGGCAATTAGAATAGTTATCAATTGATTTTGAATTTAATTTAATTATATAAAAATTAATTAAAATAAATTTTATATTTATAATTTTGTAAATATGAGTTTTTTTAATACAATATTATTTTTATTGAAAAATATTTTCCTATCAAATAAAAATCTAAAAATATGATATAGTTGTTATTTTATAATTTTAATATATTATTTTTTAAATTTAAATTAATATTAGATTCATTCGAAATGTATATATATATATATATTATTTTAATTAAAAATAAATAAAATCTTGTACTTATGATATTATTTATACAAATATGATATTTTACGTATAAAATCAATATAAATAATTATTTAAAATAAATTCTATATATAATATTTTATAAACTAAATTTCAAATATATATTTTTTTTAAAAAAATTGCACGTATATTTTAAATTTTAATTATTATTATTATGATATTATTATATATTTTTAAATAATAATTGAAAGTAGTGATCATTTCAATTTTTGAAATAATAATAAATATTATTATTATTATTTAGAATAAAAAGAA
>CM062395.1:22914150-22998127 GCA_031304145.1 Cardiospermum halicacabum
CCCCTGTACAGAAAAAGAGAAAAAGTGCTAACATAAATTTTCAATTAAAAAAAAAAGAGTTTTAGTAACGGAAAATAATATATATATATATATAATTATATAAAAGAATAAATATAAATTTCAATAAAAAAATATATGAATAAAAATAAATATAAAAATAAATTTGATGTTTTTAATAATTAAAACTAACTATTGTAAATTTATTTGGGAAGAATTTTTTTATAGGCCATAAAAAGTTTACTATACAATTATAGGTCACTTTTGAAAAGTTTACA
Organism: Cardiospermum halicacabum; assembly: GCA_031304145.1. Classification (NCBI taxonomy): domain Eukaryota; kingdom Viridiplantae; phylum Streptophyta; class Magnoliopsida; order Sapindales; family Sapindaceae; genus Cardiospermum; species Cardiospermum halicacabum. The sequence continues at coordinate 22,914,426 of CM062395.1, forward strand.
AAACTAAAGTTTGATTTTCACTCCATAGGCCATTTACAGACTGTGACCATAATTCACGGAGTGTGAGCGTAATTTACAGAATATGTGAATGGTAAAGTTTCAGTGGTATTTTCGGAAACTTGGCCTATGGAGTGAAAATTAAACTTTTAAAAATCTGTTTTGGTATGTTTTTCAAAACAATATTGTATTTTGAACTTTACAAGGCTCATTTTTTATAATTTTCATAATTTATTTTAGTGGAATAATATTTTCCACGAGTGCGGGCATAATGAGCATTCTAAGATATAATTTAACCAGAATTTTTTATATTTATTATTCATCATAATTAAGTATATTTTATTTATTAAATAAGAAAAGCTTTACTTAGATAATAATATTTTATCATAAAAATATCTTTAATTTCATATTATTCATTAATAAAATAAAATAACTTATAAAGAATTTAAATTATATATTGTTTGAGGGTGTTTTTGACTGTTCAAATGAACAGTAACCACGCCTACCATATTGTGATACAATTTTTTTTCACAACGGCTGTTTTACCATCTTTGACGTCTATTTATTATTGCTTTTTTTTTTGCTTTTAATCTATGTATCAATCTGGTATTTTTCTTTTCTTTCTTAATTTAATGTCAGGACAGATAAAAAGAATGTTTTACAAGTCAAGTGTAATTTATTCAAAGGAGCATGTGTATGTCCATCTCTATAACTTTAAATTTAATTAATTAAATAATTTATATTTTATTTAATTAATTAATTTTTAACCAAACTAATTATTTTATATTTTCACTTTTTACGTAAATCATTTTAATTTTATAATAATATTTATTGTCTATTTTTATTTACTTTTTTAGTTAGATTAAAATTTACTTTTTAAATTTTAATTTAACAATATAAAAATATATTTATAAAATAATAAAATAATAATTTTTTAAATTAAATGTGAACGATTGTTATTACTAGATTATATATATATGAACTAATAATAATATTTAATTTTATATATCTTTTTCAATTAAATATTTTATATTTATAATTATATATAAATTTAATACACCACAGCTGTGATCACTAGTTTTTATTACTCATGGTTGTATTTAAATATAATATTTTTTATTAAAAATTGAAAAGTGCTATTAAAAATATAAAATTACTCGTTATTAAAATTTTATAAATAATTTTCCAACTTATAACATAAGTTTTTTTTAATTTAAAATATTGTATTATTTTATTTCACATTTAAATTAGTTTCAAATTTTACACATGGACCATGCATTGTCTTTTTTAATATAAAATTATATAATATATATATATATATTGCATTATTCTTTTCTAAAAGAATATATTATATCATTCTATTGTCAATTTTAGAATAATAACATTATTAATAATAATTCATTATGAATAAAATGGATATATATAATTAAATATATGTAAATATGAGTTTTTATTATTTTTTAAAATACAATATTTTATTTATAATATGTATTTCAATCAAATAAAAATCTTTATAATTATAATATATCAATTTTTTAAATTTAAAATCAATATTATATCCATTTAAAATTCATTGAAAAGATGTTAGTTAAAAATTATAAAAATCTGTTACTTATAATACTATTTAAAAAAATATATAATATTTTATGTATAAAATCTAATATAAAGAATATTTTTAGTATATAATATTTGATGAACTAAATCTTGAAATATATTTTTGAAATTGTAAATATATTTGAAATTATTATTATTAATATAAAATTACTACAAGAATGAGATGATTATGTATTTTTAAGTAATAATAATTGAAAGTAATGATATTTTCATTTTTTGGTATAATAATAATAATAATAATATAATAATAATAATAATCGTAATAATGCTAATATATCATTTTTTTAATTTAAAATTAATATTATATCCATTTAAAATTCATATAAAAGATGTTAGTTAAAAATTATAAAAATCTATTGCTTGTAATACTATTTATACAAAATATGATATTTTATGTATAAAATATATATAAATAATATTTTTAGTATATAATATTTGATGAACTAAATTTTTAAATATTTATTTTTGAAATTGTAAATATATTTTAAATTATTATTATTAGATAATATGATTTTTAATATAAAATTATTATGAGATTGAGATTATTATGTATTTTTAAATAATAGTGATTGAAAGTAATAATATTTTCAATTTTTGATATAATAATAATAATAATAATAATAATAATAATAATAATAATAATAATAAATTAAAACAAAAATCTACAAAGTTACACTGAAACCCTGCTACCAGATAAACCAACACCAAAGTCCCAAAATCTGGTCTTTCTATATCCAATCCAAATCTTCATTCTCAACTTCACTTACAGTACATGTAATGTTTACGGCCATTATCAATCATCAAAATCAGGACACATATTCCTGGGAGCCAAAAATATCGCTTATCCAACTGCTCCACGTTTGAAAAAAGACTTCAGATAAAATTTCAATTTCAATCTGGGAAGAAAATAAAATATGTCATTGCGATGGAATTCATACAATAATTTTCTTTAACACAATTAGAAATTCAACCGACTTGATATTCACGATCAAACATTTGATGTTACTTGGATCAGTTGAAAATAAAATACTAGATGATCTAGTTTAGAAATATTAATCGATTGATACAAACAGTATAAAATGCTAGTAAATGATGGAAAAAAAATAAATATTAATCAATATAAAATCATTGAAATTTTCTTGTTGAATACTATCTTGTTGTTCATGGGTGTGTTGAATCTTTGAATAAAGTATTCAAACATTCAACACCCCTGTGAACAATAAAATTGTTCCAAATTCTCTCTTCATAACATCATATGAATATATTATTGTTAACTTAAATTTTAATACAAGTGTGTATTTATATAACCAACTATTATAATAATAATAATAATAATAATATATTATAATAATAATAATATTAATAATAATAATATTATTATTATTATTAGGATTGTTTGATAATAGTAGCATAAAATCAGAAGACAAGTCAAGTTAGGATGCGAAACGATTCGAGTCTTCTTCTTTACTTACAATTCTGCGCAGATGAGGATAATGAAAGTTCCAAATTAATTCCAAAACATCAGAGTTCCAAAATATCAATAACACATCATGTTTTTTTTTTAAATTAGGTTTCTTTATTTAAGCTAAATTGAAATATTGGATGCTTAAAAAATTAGTTTTTGTTTTTTATTTAAATAAAAATATGCTATGGATAAAGAAAGATAAAAATAAATAGTTATGGATAAAAATTAATATACAAATAAATAAATTTTTTAATAGTTGACGCCAATTTCTCTACCTATAATTTATAAATCATTCTACTTATGTTATGAGAATTAGAACAATTATAAATTATCTTCAATTTAAATTCAACTTACTTAGAATAAAAGTTAAAAAATATTATACTAACATGAAAAATATCTGTTAAAATATTAATATCAAATATAAATATTTATTTCTTATTATTATTATTATTATTATTATTATTATTATTATTATTATTATTATTATTATTATTATTTTCATATGATACATAATAACAAATTTAAATATTTTTTGTCTTACATAGTAAAAATGAAAAAAATATTCTGATTATATAATGATATTTTATTGTTTTTAATAAAATAAAATAGAAATCAAGTTTTAATTATTTTCTTAATAATTATATTTAAGTGTTATGCTTTTTTAATTAAAAAAATGGAAAAGTGACTATTAAATATGGAAAATTCACTTCGAGATGATAACATGATTTCCAATATAATGATGAATCTTTGATTAAACAATTGAAGTCAAGCTATGCAAGCAAGAAGGACGAAGACATGAATACATCATCAATGTATTCATGGTCTTTCACTGGAGAACAAAGGAATCCATGGTCTGATACGGAGATGTTAATAGCAACGTGACTGGAGATCATACGAGAAGAAAAGAATAATAAGAATGTTGTTGATTGGACAGTATTCTTGTATAGATGGGAAGAAGATTGTTTGAAAGCTTTTCAAACAATCTTCTTCCCTATCTACACTACAATTCTTCCAAATAATATTATTTATATTTTGAAAGTGGTATTTCTTTATATAATTAAATTTGAAAAGGATTATACATATATATATCATAAACAATTATATATAAAAATAAATTTATTTTTTTAAATAATTAATAACTAACTAATATAAATATTTAAGTTTATTTTAGTTGAATTACGTCCTACATGAACATGTACTATTTCTAATGTGGTTAAGGGCCTAATGGGAATTCAAGCATTTGGATTTCATTTTAAAATTTTAAATTATATAAAATATAAGTAAATTAAAATTGAAAAATTTTATATTAATACAAAAATATATTTGAAAATATAAAATATAATTTAACCTAATTCTTTTATTTTTATAAAATATAAAATATAAAATCTAATTTAAATAATTATTTATAATATTTTAGGTATATAATATTTGATGAACTAAATCTTCAAATATATATATTTTTTAAATTGTACATATATTTTTAAATTTTAAATTAATATTATTATTAAATGTGATTTTTAATATAAAATTATTAGAAAAATGAGATTATTATAAATTTTTAAATAATAATAACTATTATTTTATTTTTAACATTAAAAATAGTTATAACAATAAATACTACATCCAAACACCGGAGCAAGAAAAACTAACGACAAAGTCCAAAAACTGGTAAAGTAAAGCCTTGGACTTCATTTTCAGGTCAGATATCTGAAAGAGAATGAAATAAGCATCCCTATATGTGTCTAAAACACTCCCAACATTATATATTGAATTCAGTTGACCAATTCAGTGGATATTAACGTACCCTAATGAATCCTTAATGTTGATATAATTTCTAAAATAACATTAAGTTATTTTAGTAAGGCAAATCTTCTGGTGATGTTTGAATACTAATAAATAAATAAATAATGGAATCATTAGCTTAAACAATAAAATGAAGCAAACAAGCGTAAAGTTGTTAAGAATAAAAGATGCAGATATCAATACATCATCAGTTTGATTGAGTTTGGTCAAACGAATCCATGGTCAATGGCAGATGCAAGCAAACGTGGCTGGAGATCACGGACAACAGAAGACAATGCAGAAGAACAATTGCATAGTATTCTTGTATCGAAGGAGATGGACAAGCTTCCAATGTTATTCACACCTCCATTTTTTCTATACTAAAATTTTTCCAAATCAAATTACTAATATATATTCCACATTCTAAGTGGTATATTTTTATATAACTAAATTTTGAAAAGTAAGAATTATATACATATATATATATATATATATATAATTTTTTATAAAAATATATGGATAAAAATAAATAATATTGCACATCAAGTAAGAAAGCTAGGGTAAGGGTATGGTCTGGTTTAGTTTTAGTTCTAGAGAAGTGAATATGTTTCATCATAAAAATATAAACTGAAGTCTTCTTCATTGGATACAATTCTGCGGTGGATGAGAATGAAGAAAGTAAGTTTCGACAGGTAGGTGCTGCACTGCACTGCACGTGCATCTTATGTTTAGATCTGTTTTGGTTTTCTCATAATAAAATTAGGTTTTGATGTATACTTTGATAAAATGCTGGAAAGTGTAAGTCATACACACGGACTCTATCTTCTTTTTTCGTTTTTGCCTGTCGAGACAATTTTTGCTCTATAGGCCCAATTTTCATGGATCGATTTAAGTCTAATGGGTCTTCCAATCAGCCCAATTAATACTCACGGACCAAATTGGCTTGCATTTATTTCAATCCAATGGGATGGGTAAATTTTAATAATGAAAAAATGAAAATGTTTCCAATGTAAAATATAACTTATCATTATCCTGCCTTCTGAATCTGCTTGGTATATATATCTGCTTACCTCTTTTTGTTTCTCTTTTTGTTTTTCTTCCTTCCTTTGACTTGTTTCTCAAGATTTCTAAGCCTTTGACTCAGGACTACGTTTGAAGATATTCTCTGATCCATGCCTTTCGATGGTTCAGTATTCGGTGGAGATGAGGATGCCAATCTAGCAGCTTTTCCTTCAAGGGCTTGCTTGAGTGCTGAGAACAATGAGAAGGATGGTTGCGGCGTGGTACTTGATGGAGGAGCTGGTATTTCTGGAACACCTAAAGCCTTCTTAACACCAGGAGCCTTCAGCACTAGAGCATTTAACAGAGCAGCCAGCAGATGCATTATGGTTGATATTGGTTTAAGTTAGACAATCGGACAACATCATTTCAAAAAGAAATCAAGAAAATCTCACCTAGTCCATAAGTGAGAGAGAAGAGATTTGATGTGATCCAATAGCAGTGTACAGCCTGCAGTAGAATACAGACATTCAGCATTTAATAAACAAAAACTTAAGAAAAAACCAAACTAGCACATAGAAATGATCTGTACAGTTATATACAGAGCAGATATAAATGCGTACACACCCTGCTCTAATGTGAACATATGGTATGGCAGTGAAGTAACAAATTTGCTTCAGAACCTTTCGGTATTTTCAACTAAAAGGGCCAGCCAGAGAGAATCTTTTAAATTGTTCAAAAATAGAAGATGATGCAGAATGTGGCAGCAGGATTACCGGAGGAAACTTCATAGTAAATGGAACTGAAAGACAGGCGAAAATTCTGGAGACCTTTTTCATGGTGTTAGCAGCAGGATTTCCCTCCATACCTTCTTGCATATTACACTGACAATGTACTAAACAAGTTTTTGAGAAGTACGAGCTAAAAGGAAAAACATCACACCAAAATCTTCCAACAACTGGTTTACCTGTACTGTTAGAAAGAAAGTCAGCCCAGTCAAAATTGGAAAAATGTAGAAAGCATCAGGTGTTGTTGTGAGGTCGGTGAACCAATATGCTCCACCAGTTTTGAGTGATGACACATTTTCTACCATATTCTGAATCTGTTAAAAATCGCCAGGAAATGTTAAATTGTCAAATCTAGTTAAATTATAAACCAATTTGAAGAATGCTATTGGGAAACAAATATCTTACTCCTAGGAAAAAGCTGATGAAGACAAAACCCTGTAAAAGAGGTCCTATAAGCGGAGTCACACCACATCTGCATTTATTCCAAATTGTTTCTAAGAAATGAAAACGCCCCAACAATTAAATAAAGGAAACTACAAAAGAGAACTCTCATATAGATACAATCTAGCAATTTTGAGTTCACTTGGAATCACTTGCGAAAAGTTAATATCTAATACCCAAAAAATATTTCTAATCAATTACACCGCATCCTATAAACAGAAAATCATCGCTGTATAAGTGTTTCTATGTCCATATCATTTAAGAAAAAGTTTTATGTCATTAGCTCAAACAAAAACTTACCATGTTGGTTACTCAAATTTTAAACGAAGATGAATGGTGTAACTAACAAAAACTGTATAAAAGGTTCAGCAAGAGTGGCAAATGTCAAACAACAAGTAATGCCTTCATTTCCGTCATCAAGTAATATGAGCAATGGATGAACTTAATGGATTAAAAAAATAATAATAATATAGCATCATGGTACACTTCTTACTCTTTAAAAAGGTTAGTCCTTCGTTTCTTGCCTTGAGCCACGGTGTCCCGATCCATACTCTGTAAAAAATAAAAATGGTCTGTAACATAGAATTGCTTTCGCAAAACCAAAAATAACTACAAATATAATATGGAACTACAGGTGATACAATTCAAACACCAACTCCAAAATCTGTGACGTGGTCTCGGTTATTCTATTGGCTTAGAAATATATGACAATATTTCACCAGCATTTGATATGTCAATGATGGTTTCACTTTGATATCCAATTGTTGATTTAGAATTTACAGAAACTCATGTTGCACTAGTATAACAAAGATAAGCCATCCATATTCTTAAATTGTACACAGCTACATGCACAATCATCATAAAATTTGTCTTTAAATAAGTGGATGGGAATTGTGTAAATAAAACTAGATACAGCATCAGTGGCAGACCAATAATCTGAAACATAAATGAGATGAGACAATAACATAAGAAACAGGCATCATACCTGGGCATCCATTTCTTGCTTAACTTTCTGCATATGTGCAAAACAGACAAAAACATTAAATAAACATTATAGTCATGCAGTAGCCATGTAGAAAGATCTAGTTCCTAATCCAAAACCATTGATAAATACTAAAGTGTCAAAGTGAACGAGATGAAACTTATCTTCACAAACAAATAAGATCATATGAGATATGAGATGCGTACATACACGTCACAAATGAAGAATGAGAAAAAAACTAGTAACCAAAAAAGATAGCAAAACAGAGCAACATACCGACAATTTTGCAGTTGATTTGAGTTGATTAATCAGGAGCGGTACTGTTGCACTTCGAATAAGAATTGTGGTTATAATTATAGATCCCCACCTGAAGAAAAAAAAATAAAAAGGAAAGATGACAGAAAAAAAGAGTTATGTCTAACCGTTGTTTGCTTTTTTCTTCCATAAATTTTATTAAATATCTTAACTTCTCATCAAATCCATTAAAAAAATATATAAGACAAGGACTAATTAGACAGCAGACGAAAAAACAAACATTAGAACTCTGCCCTTATACTAGGATACACCATTTCTGTTTTTCATTAATGATTCTCCAACATGTAGCAAATGCAGGATTGGCAGAATTTACCTAAGAAAAACAGTGGTAGCCTAATAGTTCACGGGTTCGAGAAGCATGTTGCATTCATAATTTTAAATCATTTGTCTGTGTTGTAAATGGAGAAAATAAACTGAGATCTAATGCTATTCACATTTCCTTATACCTTCTGAGGTAAATAAATGTAATTACTCCTTACCAATTCAAGCCAGTGAAGTTGTGGACTGCATCAAGAAAATGTTGCAGGGCTGCAGTAGGGAAGTAACAATCAGCAGTAGCAATGGCTACTTCATTCATCATTTCTATTTTATCCGATCCACCATCACCTGTTGTAGACATATAACGAACAAACGCAAAACCAGCACTTGACCCAAGAAAGAATGGAGAGAAATTTTTGCCTTGGACGAAACCACTAGAACCAAATGAAGGATGAAACCCACTTCCAAAATACCGTTGTTTAGTAATACTGTGAATCTCTTGAGATACAGCTCTTTCAGATGATTCCTCTTTATGGTCATGATCACGTGTAACATAACAAAATGACGGACTATAAGATCGAGCTGTAAGGGTTGCTCTAGCTAACAAACTCCTCCTATAAGCCATTCCTGTGAATAACCAATTCCCTACCATATAAATAATCCATGTATACAATAACAAAATGCACAAACCTTCAGGAATCAACAAGAAATCAGACACTGTTACACAAACTCCTTCCTATACAAATAGAATTAAAAAGCTAATCAAATGCCAAAACTAAATCAACATGTCAAAGTTGAAGCGCAGACATATAACCAGCAGAGTAAAATTCAAATTTAGACAACAATATCTACTTCTTAATACCACAACCAATGGCTGCAGCAGGTTAAATAAAAAATTGGGATAAAAAAAGGCTCTAGAACAATTAGTAACCAAACAAGTAGTGTAACACTGATAACCAGTCTTTTTGAACACAGAATGTAAAAGAAACTATTACACATTATTTTCCTAAAAGACTAATAAATCAAGTAAGGTTAAAATTAAAATTCGCTTAAGAGGATTAATTACAGAACAGACAAAAAAAAATTGCCAGAGTTCCATTGTAATTCCATGTTATCCATATCTTCCACCTACTCTAAAATGCAAAATCTAACTACATGTAATATAGAACTCACATGTTTAGAGATATGAATATTGATATAATTGCAAAAACATGGTTAGAGATATGAATATTGATATAATTACAAAAATTCTTAAATATATGAATCCCTGATAAAAGAACATTACCTATATGGAAGTTTATTCTACCATTCTTTTAACTCCAAAGATAACAGAAAATTAATTATTCCAAAACTTCACTATATCCGATACAAGATCTAAACAAAAATCTAAAATTTCAAAACTAAGTTCACACCCAAAACGAAATATCTTTACACTAACCTATCAATTCTCTCTATATGATTTTTTTTTTCACTAACTTTCTAATAAGATGAAATCGAAATCACTAGAACGGACACGTACCGGAATTCCAGCCCAGTTTAAGATGAGGACAATTGTAGGAATGACTTAGAAGTAGAAGAAACTGTTAGAAGAATTTTAATAGAGAAGGAAAGAGAGAGAAGTTTCGAAGATTCAGGAAAAGATTATTTCATTCTTAATTCAACTCCCCTCACATGAATTTAGGAATCACTTAAATAACCCAATTACACCACCAAATAATTGAACTACTCCTAAATTCTAATAAATTAATATATTTAAATAATTAAAATAAAATATTCCTATCATTCCACCCTCACCCTCGTCAAGGAATTTAAATAATTAAAATAAAATAATCCTACCATTCCACCCTCCTCAAGGAATTATTTTTAATCCCAAATATCAGAACTAATTTTGACCTAAGTTTGTCATACCAATATATTAAGTGATCAGAAAAATTATGATGATGAGAATTGATATCATCATCAGGAAAACACAAGTCCAACAATAGGAGGGTTTGGCGCTCAATACGCATCTTTTCTTGAACTTGAAGTAATTACTTCAGAATCTCATTTAAGGAAAAACCCATGCTAGAAATTACCGAACTGATGGTCGAATACTTTATTCTTAATTTAACTCCCTTTATATTCAATTTTAAAATCACTTAAATAACCTAATTACACCAAATATTACACCAAACAAGTAATTGAACAACACGTTTGGTAATGATCTATAATGAAGGAAAAGTAAACTGCTGCTAACGCAATAGAGAGTGGAGACGAATGGTGGGATATGGGAGCGGAGGATAGGCGGCCGCGCTCGGCGTTGAGCGGAGGAGTAAAGGGGTGGCGGGTTCTGCTTTGAGGGGAGGAAAAAAATAGGGTTTACACTAGCTGTAAAACTATCCTTTAGTCCTCAATTGTAAATTTTATTTTAACACAACCAACTTTCTAAATTCCAATAGGAAACCATCAATATTTATTCTCTTTAACATCACCCCATTTTAAATTATTATTATTATTACTATTAACTAATGCGATAAATTAATTTGTTCAATTACCTGATGTCAGGTGTTCCACTGAGATGTCACAACTTCCACTACTTTCCATGTTTTCAGCTTCGCCTGATCATGTGAGGTCTTCGACTGATTTAAGTGATGGAAGTATGCGACACAAATGCATGAAAGGCTGCATCTTCCTCCAATGTTCTTACCAATAATCTCCACATGAACATGTCCCATCTTTAAAATGGTGGAATCTGTTTATGTCTCTAACTATAATTTCTCTAGAAACAATTTTACTAATGTACTTGAGTGCAGAATGGCAATCCATGCATACACGAAGATTCTTTTTTATTCTGATTGTAGCTCCTGGTGGAGTTGCAATCAACCCAAAAGCCACTGCAAGTTTTTCACTATGGTGGAATAGGAGCCGCTCCTTTTCGCTTTTTTCCAAGTCATGTAGATCCATCTCTACCATGGGAACATATCCAGCTTTATTTAAGGGTTCTCTTAGCTCATCAAGCTTTGCATAAATTTCATCCGTTCTAGCATGACTCCTGTCCCCTACTAAAAAAGTATAGATCTTGTCTTTGACCTCCATCCAACTAATCCCAGGTTCTTTTTTCACTTTACTATTTTTCATAAGTTTTCTCATCATTGCTACATTTTCCCACATGCCCAGCGATGCATAAATGTTTGCAAGAAGAATATGAGTACCGGATTTATTGGGTTCTAGGGCGAAAAGCTTGTCAGCAGCATGTTGGCCTAGCAAGACATTCTTATGGATTCTTGCGGCACCAAGAAGAGCCCCCCAGATTGCTGCATTTGCTTGAAATGGCATTGTGTTTGCAAGCTCCATGGCCTCTTCCAATTTCCCTGCTCGACCAAGAAGATCAATCATACAGGCATAATGCTCTTGCATAGGCTGAATTCCAAACATTTTCTCCATTGATTCAAAGTACTTTTTGGCTTCAGTTACTAAACCTGCATGGTTGCAGGCACTCAGGACACTAACTAAAGTAACGTGATTGGGGGAGACACCTTCTTCGAGCATTTGATTAAAGAGTTGTAGAGCATCTTTTCCATGCCCATGCTGAGCAAGTCCTCCAATCATTGCAGACCACGAGACTATGCCTCTCACAGGTATTTCATAAAAAGCACGGTCTGCATCATCTATGCTGCCACATTTGGCATACATGTTAACCAGAGAGTTTCCAGCAAAGATATCTGACATGAATCCTAACTTTATTAAATGAACATGTACTTGTTTCCCTTGTTCATATGCTGATAAATTTGCACATGCATTTAAGAGAGAACAGCAAACAAAGGAGTCTGACTTGATTCCCTGATCTTGCATTTCCAAATAAAGCTTTAGAGCTTCTTCCCCTTGTCCGCCTTGTACATATGCTGTAATCATGGATGTGAATGCCATCAGATCTACAAAACGACATTCTTCAAATATGGTTGCTGCATCTTCGACACAGCCACACTTGCCATATGCATCTATAAGGCTATTTATCACGTAACTATTGTGTTCCAACCCTGATTTGACTGAGATGGTATGAATTTGTTTACAAACATTGATGGCTTGAAGGGTAGCTATGGATTTCAGGACAACAGACAGAGTTGTATGGTTGAATCCTACTCTTTCTCTGTACATCAAAGGAAATAATGACACAGCTTCTACGTCCTCACCACCTTGTGAATATCCTGAAAGCACAGCATTCCAAGCAACTAAGTCCTTCTCAGATATCATGTCAAATACTGACCTTGCATCCTTCATCAAATCACATTTGGCATACATATCAACAAGACCACCACCCACAATATAATCCCATTTAACATCCATTCTTATCAAGTAGCAATGCAACTGTCTACCTAGTTCTTTCCTCCCCACTCCAGTACAAGCTTTAAGAGCACTTGACAAAGTAAACATATTCGGATAGTTCCCACAATGGTTCATGTCTCGAAAGAACTTCAAAGCTAACCCATTACGGTCATGAAGAATACACCCAGCAATCACAGCATTCCAAGCAATAATATCAGGGTGTTTAATTTCCTCAAAAACTTGAACAGCATCTTCAAGCTTCCCCACTTTCGCATACATATCAACCAACGCATTCTTTGAAAATTTATCAGAATCATGCCCAAGCTTTATCAAGTATCCATGAATTTCACATCCTAAACAACTATCCCCCAAACTAGCACAAGCATTAATCATACTCGATAAACTAAATTCATTAGGCTCAATTCCACTCAAAACCATTTGTCGAAACAGCCCAACCGCTTCTACACAAAAATCACTCTGTATATAACTTGAAAACAATGCATTCCAAGACACCACACTCTTTTTTACCATCCCATCAAAAAGCCTTCTAGAATCAACAAACTCCGCACATTTTGCATACATAACCACTAAACTATTACCAACAAACTCATCAACCTCGAAACCTTTAACCACCACAACCCCGTGAATCTGTCTCCCTAGCTTCAAATCCTTCATCATACTACAAGCTTTAAGTACACTAGGAAAAGTGAACTCATTGCATCTAATACCCAACAAATGCATCTCCTCAAAGACTGAAATTGCCTCCCTATTAAACCCATGCTGGCAATACCCAGATATCAAAGCAGACAAAGAAATCATGTCTGGTTCAGGACTTTCATCGATCAGTTGACGAGCGTGCACAAAACACTGACATTTCGAGTAGAAAGTGACCAATTGGTTCCTGAAATCCAGGTGGTTAAGCAACCCAAATCTGATCAAACGGGCATGAATTTCTTTTCCTCGAGTTATAGACTTTGAAGTGGTGCATCGTGATAAGAGACTGGAGTATGGTATTGTTAAATAGGGTGTGGAGATTGAATTGGTATTATGTGTTAAACTTGATGTTGTGGTTTCGTTTTCAATGTTTGCAATGGAGGCATGTGTGGCGATTGAAATGGTTCTGAAAGAAGAAAGCTTTTCCAATGACAGTTTAAGTCGTTGGCGTTCATGTTTTATGCTCGAAAGTGTCATGCTCCATTTGATCATGTTCTCTCTCAGTCGAGAAACTACACTGTAATCTATTTTATAAGCACTGGTTAATTCCCGAAAGCTCCCTCCAATTCTTCTAAATTACACTCTAACCTGACACTTTTGATATGGAGCGTCGTGTCGTCCATGATTAATTAGAAAAATGAAAAAAGAAAGAAGCAATTATTATCTTCTAATTAATCTAATTGAGTGAGAACCACCAATATTGAGGTCACAAATAAGTACATGAAATGCTTTGCCGCAATGCAATATATACCGTGCAAGCTAGTCTTTGCTTAATGTGTCCTCGTGGTTTTGCATATAATAGTAATACAAACCAACCCATGTAAAACAACATTTCCAAATTTAACAAAAATAAGGCGTAATCAATCATAAAGCAAAAAAGTTAATTCCATATATATTGCAGCTTAATCCATTGCGTCTGGGGAAAAACAAATTACATGTTATGAAACATCAGCAACAGGACTTCAAGTAATAAGAACTTACCAATCTCAGCAATTGTGTTTGAGATAAATTTGCTTGTGGTGTCGCTGCTTTTACTAGAACCAACTTTGAGATCACGAGTTGGGCATGTAACCTGACTTTTTTCTAACTAGATATCTAAAGTGAAACCTGAAGCATAAACTCTCCATGCAAATCTGGTAAATTGTATATTTTTCTAACTAGTTTCATGTGGACAGTTTGGTTCTCTTGAAGTTTCTGTTTCTTGCAAGGCAAATCAAAACTCTCCTTCTATCCCTTTACTTCTACTCAAATTACATGTTTTTATTTCTGATTCCAGTACTTATAAACATGCATCTTTCTAAACCAATCAGTGCATCTGCATACCAAACAAAAAGCATAGAAACAATAGTGTAAAAGGGTATCAAGAGAGAGTATAAATTCGATCATGGAGATCAAAGCAGAGGTAGATGCTCACCATATGGATGAGGAAAAACGTCCACTCTTGCAGGATGCTCCTATACCTGAAATGAAGAGAAGTTTAATACGAGAAGCTATAAGTCAGACATTTCAAAGCACAGCTCATTTAGCCAATCTTTTACCTACTGGAACAGTGCTTGCATTCCAGCTTCTGGCACCGATATTCTCAAACCAAGGTCAATGCGACTCAGTCAGCCGGTTCATGACTGCAGGGCTTGTGGCCCTTTGCGGTTTGTCTTGTTTTTTGCTGAGTTTCACTGACAGCTTCAAAGACAAGAATGGGAATGTCTGCTATGGGTTCGCAACTATTCGAGGCTTGTGGATCATTGATGGTTCAGATACCCTTCCACCTGAATTTGCTGCCAAATACAAATTGCGATTTATAGATTTCATACATGCTTTCATGTCAATACTTGTATTTGCAGCAATTGCGCTTTTTGATCAAAATGTAGTCGGCTGCTTCTACCCAGCTCCTTCACACGAAGCTCAAGAGATCCTCACTGCATTACCAGTTGGGATTGGAGTTATCTGCAGCATGTTGTTTGTTGTGTTTCCAACCCAGCGCCATGGAATTGGCTTCCCACTAACTTCCAATTGATCTTTTTAGCTCCTGTACTCTATTGTATAAAGCTAATTTCAGGAAATTGTTCTGTTAAGGCAAAGAAGTGACTATTTCACAATAAATATAGATTAGAGCTTGTATAGAGTCATGAATCAGAGTCAAACTTGTGAATAATAGAAAATGAAGACAGACATCAGCAAGAATGGGAGTAAACCACCAGATATGCATCTAGGGTGATTAATAATTAAGACAACAGATCATGAGAGAAGATAATGCTGAACAAAATTTTACAAGTTGCTTAAAGCAAAAATTTTGTCCCACTAAATCCAATTACGTATGGGGAAGAACAAATGATACGTTATAAAGCATCAGAAACAGAACTCCAAGTTATCAGAAAGAACTTACCAATTTCAGCTCTTGTTTTTAAGATCAATTTGCTTGTAATCACTAGTTGGGCATGTAACCTAATTTTTTTTCTAACAAGATATCTAAAGTGAAACCTAAAGCGTAAACTCTCGCTGCAAATCTGGTAAATGGGTGTTTTATGTGCACATTATTGTCTAATTCTTCTCACATTTGGCCAATCTTTTACCTGCCGGAACAGTGCTAGCGTTCCAACTACTGGCAGCAATGTTCTAAAACCCAGGTCAATGTGACTGTAAGTCATCTGCAGCATGTTGGTTGTTGTGTTTCCGACCCAGCGCCACGGAAAGTAAATTCCGCTAACTTCCAACTGAGAGTTCCTGTGTACATTCTGTAAAGCTACTCTTCAGAAAACTGCTTTAATGAATATGTTAGAGAAGTGTCCATATCATAAGTAATTGTAAGAGCTTATATAGTCACGAACCAGAGTCAAACTTGTGAGAGTAAGAATTGGAATAAGAAGGCAGAAAGCTACAAGAATTGGAATAAATATGCACCAGATAGGTGCTATACACATTTGTTAGACTTGCAGGCGAACAACCTAGAAACAAAGTACTTGATGTAAACATATATGGACAAGTCCCATAATTGTTCATTTCACGTGAAAATTTCAAAGCCAGATCATTGTGGTCATGAAGAATACACCTGGGCAATCACAGTATTCCAGTTGTTTAACTTCCTCTTAAGTCTTAACTGCATCAGCATCTTCAAGCTTCCCCACTTTTGGTATTACGTCAACCAATGCATTCTTCAAAAATGAATCCGAACCATGCCCACACTTTTCCTAGTACCATTGAAGTTCACTTCCCAAATAACTCATGAAATCCAATCCCACTCAAACCCATTTTTCTAACCAACTCAACCTTCACAAAAATAACTCTGTACAAATGTTGAAAACAATGCCTTTCATGAAACCAAAAGGCCACCTCGAATCAACAAACTCCCCACATTTTGCATACATAACCACCAAATTATCATTAGCAACAAGCTCATCAAACTCGAAGTCTATAACCGCCGTACCCTCATGAATCTCCATCCCAGCTTCAACTCTTTCATCATACAACAATCTTTTTAAGTACAGTGGGAAATATGAACCTAAATCTAAAACCCAAAGAATGCATCTCTTCAAATACAATTTGCTTATGCAATTAAAACCATGCTGGGCATACCCAGATATGAAATCAGTCCAAGGGACCATGTCTGGTTCAGGAGTTCCATAGTTCAACTGACAAACAAGCACAGAACAGATTTTGAATAGAAACAAACTAATTGGTCCCTGATCACCAATTCATTAATCAACCCAAATCTAATCAAACAAGCAAGAATTTCCATGCCTCAAGTTAGGGACTTCGAAGCGGTGCACCATGATAAGAGTAAGGTATTAAAGAAATTGTGAAGTTTAAAGTAGTGCCTTGTTTCCTGGGCTTGCACTGGAAGTTCTATATGGTGTGTTAGAATAAATTTTGAGAGAGAAGAGAAGTGTTTCAAAAGGTAGATAAAGTAATTGCCCTTATAGTTTCAGAAGAGAAAGTGCCAAGCTCCTTTTGATCAGCAGTCGAGCAAGTTTTTCAACTGATCACTCTGATTTTCTACGTGTTCCACAATGTACTTGGTATCACTTAAGCATGGACAACCTACCAAGTAGCACTTAACTCAATTAACATTCAACTTTTTTGACGATTGTTGAGTAGTCAGTCTGATGAAAGATGGTCAAACATGATCAAACCTGTGTTAAAAAGGCAAAGAACCCCGAATCAATCATTTAAAACAGTAATCATGTTAGTGTTAAAAAATCAAATCGTTGCAGCTTATAGAATACACTAAAAGCTATTTTAACCAAAACAGTATATAACCTAAATGGATTTTAAAGCCAAACTATGAAGAGCAAGAGCATAAACTAATTGTTGGAGTTTATCAGGTGTTATGTAGTGATCTATCATCAATCTCCAGTCAACCATGACCATAGAAAAACGCAAGTAACTTGGCAAGAACTACTAAATCAGAATTTATGAATTTGCGGCATAAAAAGGAGATTGAGTTTCTGCATGACCATCAGATGACCAACTGACACATGAAAAAGTACAACTGAAGGAAACTCCTTAAAAATTTAGCAGAAATCATGCTGTTTATTATCATAGTCTTCATCACATCAAATCAAAGATTAGTTCTAATAGAAGAAATAACAACAAAAACTTCTGATAGAACTTCTGAAATAACTTACCAGATGTTCACAAGGTATAAATCACATTTTGGTAGCAAAATATTCAATATTCAATATAAAATGAAATTTTAGAATTTTGACATAATGTTAGCAAGAGGCATGACTCATCCCTACAAAACTGATAGTGAAAGCTAACTGCTTCAGCTGTCAAGGACTTGTAGTTTTTTGGATTTGTGAGTATTTGAGTTCAAAGAAAAATCCAATTCAGTACAAATTGAGTTTGTTATATGCAAGCATTATAAGATAATAATGTGATTTGAATGTCAATACCTTTGCTATAACAGAAAACTTCAGCCAATAAAACATCTAAAGTTTATTGAAGGCACAATAATTGTGCACTAAACCAAGAATATAATCCGATAGAATCAACCCAAACATCAACAAAATGAATAAGATGAGATTAAGCTACACATTTCAAATAGCAATTAAGAATCAATCAACTCAAACCATAATACCTTCCTGCACTTTCTGCTGATCCCAAACTCCAGCCACCAATGCATGCCAAATTCCTTCATCTGGGACACATCCATCCACTACCATCTCTTTGACAACATGAGCAGCCTTCTGCAAGTCACCTTTCTTACAAAAACATGTCACCACAGAGCGGTATGTCGTAGCCTCAACTGTGATGCCCCTACTCCGCATGCTAAAATACAGTTGAGATGCTCGCCTTGGATCACTCAAACAAAGGCCTCGCACCACCATATTCTGAGTACTGACATGAATGCTCCAACTTAATCGACTTGGCGTCGCACCTCCGAGAACCATCTCATCAATGAAATTTGCAGCTTCCCGAAACTTGCTCATATCACAAAAACAGGTAATGATCCTACCATATAGTCCTGCATCCGGTTTTAAACCCTGAAGCTTCATTCTGTCAAGAAGCTCTACAGCTTCATGGACTTTCCCTTCTTTGCAAAGGCCATTAATTAAAGTAGTATAGATGATATTGTTAGGTGTATAGCGTTTGAGTTTCATCATTTCTAGAAGATCGATGGCTTCCGAAGAACGTCCATCCTTGCAGAGACCATCCATTAAACAACTATAAGTGAACTTATTTGGTTCAATGCCTTTGCTCTTCATCTCTCCAAACAATTGCATAGCTTCATCTGTTTTCTTAGACTGGCACAAACCATGCATCAAAGATGTATACGTAACAACACTAGGTGAACAACCTTTCATCTCCATCTCTCTAAATAAATCTTGCGCTTCATCAATCTTTCCAAATCTACACATCCCATTGATCAAAGTACCATAAGTATAAGAATCTGGAACACATTCCTGTTTCGGCATCTCCCGAAATATCTTCATTGCAGCATCCATTGTCCCACTATTTTTGCACAAACCTTTTATCAAAATATTAAGTGACACAACACTAGCTGGAAAACCCATCTCCCTCATATGTCTATAGAACCTAAAAGCAGTTTTCAAATTCTCTTCAACCAGTATATCAAATACAGTAATATATGACTTCTGCGTTGGTTCACAACCAAACTCCTTCATCTTTCCAAAAACCCTCATAACCTCCAATGGTCTATGCACGCGACCATACCCTCTGCAAAGAGAGAGTACTATATCTTCTCCTATGTTACACTTCTCCTGTTTCATTCTATCAAGCATATCCTCAGCTGGTCTAAATTGATTAGACGAGACTAATCTAGAGATCATGAGACCAAATGTGCTCTCGTCATGCTTAAAACCATTAGCATACTCAGCTGTAGCCGAGTCAAATATAGCAAGCGCTCTATGTACATTCTTCTCAGCTCGTATCAGCTTCACCACCAGGGCAGGTGTGATTTGCTTCGACCATTTGATGGTTCCCACACTACTCATTACGGCAATTACAACACCCAACAAAACTCTACAACTTCTCAATACTTTCTCTAGCGCATTCTATCGAACAGATAGTGTGCGACAAACATTTGACGTCATGCAGACCAAATGATAGCACTTGATGAATGATTTTGTAGTTGCTTTACCTCGTTTAATTGCTTTACCTTGTCTGCTTCCAATCGACTACAAGCTTGATGGTTGAGTAGTTGTTTTCTCGTTTATTTGATAAGTTGGTTTTATGGAGTGCACAAAGCCTCAGAATCCAACGAAACGAAAGAAGTTCTTGACCTTCTAATTGAAATGGTCAAACCTAGTCCAAACAAAAACAAATTGCACCGAGAACCCTGAATAATTATAAATTAAAAATATTTTGATGTTAGACTCTCTCCTCCTCCTTTTTTTTTTTTTTTCCCTAATATCCTTAATTTCAATTTTTACTAAATTAAAATGCTTCCAAACTTTTTATTTGGATTTTCAAAATTTTATTTTAAATAAATTAATTTAATTTTAAAAAAAAACTAAAAATTAAATACTCAAAACACAAAAATCAATCCAATCAATTTCAAATTATTCATTGGATTATATTCTCAAAAGTTAGGAAAATTACACACAATCAAACACTCAAAACACATAGATGAGTATAATTTATTTTCTTGCTATCAACAATGTCTCATAAGTACTAGAAATTTTCTAAAACATGCTCGAACATCTTCTATATTTTTCGTAAACTCTTAACCATCTACATTTTAACATAAAAATGTAATCTCGAACTACTTCATATACAGTTGAAGATGATAAACTCTTATGTTCCATATATCTAGATATATCCCAATGTTCACTTACAGGTACAAATAAATATACTAATGTCTTTTGGTCTCGCATTAAAATGGATTTACCATAATGCATTTATCAATCCACTTGAAAAATAATTTTCTTCCATTTTTTTTCTTCAAAATCCCATAATCACTATCAATACTACAACAACTAAATTGAGAGATTGTGTTTGCTAAATAGAAAAACTCAATTTGCGTGGCGCTTCGAAACAATGTAAGTATATTAGTTTATTTATTCTTTTAATTTCTTATATATCAAATTTTATTTACTTCACAATTATTTTTATCATTATGTGTAGTTGGATCAAGTAAAGGAATAGCTAAAGTAAAATCCAAAATTTTGTTCAAATTTGAGAACTTGTGGCTTATTTTTAAAGGTATCAAAACATATACTGATGTAAAAAGTAGTCAAAGTAGTTCAAAATATTTGGTAAGAATCATCATAATCGGAATTGATGAAAAAATCAATTACGATGGTAATCCATATGTTCGACCTTCTGAGAGAAATAAAAAGAATAAAGAATAAACAAAATGACCAGACAAACCAAAATAATATATACTACCCTCCGTTTTTTTTTTTACTTGTTACACTTTACTTTTTCACGGAAAATAAGAAAGTAATTTTTTCTTAAAATGCTCTTTGTCCACAAGTGATTGAATACAATGTTTACTGAGCATCACACTTTTAAATTACAATCCATCAAAAATGGGGCCTACGTAATAAAACATTTTAATTACACGCTTAAAAGAAATCCTCTTTTAAAATTTTGGTTTCTCACCAAAATTCGAAGAGCCAAAAATTCCAGTATCCTAAGGGTATTTAACCCAATTGATCATAGAGGGAGATGAAGAGAAATTGATTTCTTCCATTGAAGAAAAAAAAAAGAACTTTCACACAATACAAAAAAGAAGGGAGTTATTTAAAACATTGCATTAGAAGACTACGCAGACTTGCACTTTAATCTTTGATGGGTTTTTGGTTCTACTATGTTCTGCTTCTTTATGTTCTTCCATCTTTTTTATTCTTAAGTTGATAAGGCATGGCTAGCTATGATGATTTCTTTATGGAGGTCGATAAATTGCTGCACCTACAAGATTGGATTCAAAACATGTCAGATTTCGAAGATGATGTAGTGTTCGAAATTGACATTGACATTGAAGATGACAATCAAACAGTAGATGATAATTTAGCTAATTTGTTGGATGAGTCTAATGGTTCTAATGCAGAGTTACAATCCACACAGCAATCATACTACAAAGGCAATCGACATGAACTCACAAATAATCAAAAATAGGTCATGGTTCATAGATTTCTTTCATTGGCAGATGGAAATTTTGGTGTACCTCATGGGGCTATATCTGATATTGCAAAGGAGATTGGGTGTCATAGAGTTACCGTCAATAGAATATGGAATGAAGCAAAGAAACATTTTATAGAAACAGGACAAGTTAATGTATGTAGTATAAAATATGGGAGAGTGGGCAGAAAGATGAGGAATTGGGACGAAGAGTTCATTAAGTCTATTCCTAAAAAATACAGAACAACAATTAGAGCCTTTTCACATGCCATTGATGCTAACACAACTTCCATGGTAAGAATGCTTAACACGAGATTAATTAGATCACATACAAATAACATCAAACCAAGTCTAACTCATCACCATAAACTAACTAAACTCAAATGGGTTGTTAGCAAAATCATACCAAGAACAGTGGAATATAGGCCTCGATTTGAATGCCTCACAAATGTGGTACACATAGATGAAAAGTGGTTTTGGTTGAGCAAAATAACACAGAGATTTTACTTGATGGTTGGGGAAGAAGAGCCTTTGAGGACAGCTCAAAATAAAAACTTCATCCACAAGTGCATGTTCTTTGCAGCAATAGCTAGACCACGATTTGGAATTAATGGTGACTACATTTCGATGGAAAAATAGGAATATGGCCATTCACAGAATTGCACATTGCAAAAAGTTAATCAGTTAACATAGCTGCAGGAACTATTGAGGAAAGGCACTACAATCAATTACTAGACTTATCATCAGACAAACAATCATCCAGCATCTTATCCCAGCTGTGAAAGCTAGATGGCCAGCAACATCACCAATAAAATGCATTTGGATACAATAGGACAATGCAATACCTCACATAAACACAGATGATAGAGAATTTCTATAAGTAGCTAATTCAGATGGTTTCGAAACGCATTTAATATGTCAGCCAGTTCAAAGTCCTGATTTGAATTGTCTTGACTTGGGTTTTTTAAAAGGTATTCAGGCTCTACAATAACAAAAATTTCCAAAAGACACAAAAGAGTTAATTAAAGCGGTAAAGGATGCTTATGAGGAGTATGATCCAATGAAAATACATTTCACATGGCTACAACTGTAGTTTGTAATGCTTGAAATTCTTAAAGTGAAGGGTGGAAATAACTATAAGAATCCACGTAAAGGCAAAAACAAGTTGCCGAAGATTGGACAACTTCTCTTTCATGTAGATGTTGAAGATGAATTGCTTGAAGAGGCAATCAAATTATTGAAGGAATTGTTGATGTGAGAGGAAGAGAATTGGAACCAAATGAAGTGGAAGGATACGGGGTCTATGATTAGATTAAGTAAATTTAATGCATTAGGAGAATATTTTGTAAAGAAATTATTAAAAAGAAAAGTTTGAAAAGTTTTTGTAAAGAGATAGCATTCTTTTTTTTAAAGGAATTAGTCAAAAACAGACTATAAAAAGTTTTTGTAAATGCTTGATGACATTTTTTTTTTTTGTAAAGAACTAGTAAGATGAATACCTAACTTCTATAAGTTAATGTGATTGACTTCATATTCCTCTAATTAAATTAAAATGATTCGGATAAGTTCCAATCAACAAGAAAGCACAGTCCCCAAAATGAAGGAATCTATGTCAGGAGACCTTTTGACTGTAGAAATATGTGCAACCAAAGCTATTTGGTGTTTTAAAGGAATCTATGTTTACTCTCCACAAATACTTTCACGCGCTAAAATGATGTTTATGATTCTTGAAAGTATTGACAACATGAAATCTAGTGTGATTTAATCTGAACAAATCTACATCTACTTTACATATTCGAGGGTACAATTTCCAGGTTTAACTCACCTAGGTATAATAGGAATAACACCATCAAAAGAGCTTTTGAAGATATGGAATGAAAGGGAACAAGAAGTGGATTTCAATAGTCTGCAGTCTTTCAAACTATACGAGGTTATACATTCAGGGTCATTAGCATACCTACCATTAACCTAGGGATGTCTGCGTGGACAAGTAATAATCACGGTTTCAAGTTCAAGTTTAAGAATTTTACTAGCTAATGGGAGATCTAGGAGGGAACACCAGAGTGGCAAAAGATTACTAACTAAGCCTATTGTTCTGATACACCAGAAGAAAGTCCCAATCAACAAGAAAGCACAACCCATAAAATCAATATAAAACAGCATCAACAACAAAACTAAAACTAAATAGCAATCATAATTAAACAAAACAAGTGATTAAAGATCTGTACTATTTTCAAAATAATCAAAATTTTACCTCCTTTATAGCTTCGGTAATTCTTCATCATCACTAGACGAGAGCGAATTTGGCACGAAATTAGGAGCTTCATCCTCACTAGCTGGGTCAAGCGAATCTGGCACGACATCAAGCGAAAAGTCATTAATATCGAATAGTTTGGATCATTTTCCTTCGTCAGTGCACAATTTCGTATCATCAATAACCCTTAATATGCCTTCCAATGTTGGAAAATAAATCTTATACAAGTCTGCAAATAGTTGAGAGGATGAACGATTAAGAATTTTGGGGAATTTAGTAACCTCCCAATATTTAAGGTTCATCACGTTGTAGCCCAAAAAACTTGCACATTTTGTTTTCATTAACTTGTTGAAAACGTGCTCCAAATCGCATAGTTTTAACTTCCTCGAACAAGAAACATCTTGGAGATGAGATATCTCTACATCCAATGCAATTAATTCACTCAAGTTCTTACCCACCATTTTTCCCTATATTTAGATAAAGAACCCTAACAATGGACGACATTTTTTTTTCCTTTTGTTAAATTGTTGGGTGGGTTGGATTGGAATAAAAGTGTGGGTTAGGTTAGTAATTCATTAGCAATTGTAATTAGATTATATTTTTTAGTTTGGTTATTTAAATTCAAGGGCATAATGGTATATTCTTAAAAATTACCATATTTGAAAAGTGTAACAATTAAAAAAACACAAAAAATAGAAACTGTAACAAGCAAAAAAAAAACGGAGGTTAGTATACATACACACACACATATACATATATATATATATATATATATATATAAAAGATGAAAATCCATAATTGAGAAAAAATATTTAAAGTTTAGTGCAATTGATATTAAAATTTCAAAATTTGTAATTGAATAACATGATAATATTTTAGCTTTACAAGTACAAAATGAAGGGTAGAAACAACTGTTGAAGGAAAAATATATGAGAATAAGATTACGATGACAAATTTAAATTCCAAATTAGATCTTGCAAATCATAAATATCTACGGCTAAAACAACATTGAATTTACAATAAATGGTGTTTAGAATAACACTAGGAAGAATTCACACCATTCAATAATCAAGATCAAGACTTTAATAATATCGGAGACTGAAAAATACTAGACAATTGTAAACCCAAAATTTTGAAATTTAATTGATTGATATTTTAGAAAAAAAATTTATAATATCAACTATTATAACACCTCATATTCTAGCGTCATTTTAACATACTAGCACAACTAAGAAACAAATTTTACCTGTAAACCTGAATGGAAAAAAAAGATCAAAAACTACAATTTTTACGTGAATAAAACTACATTCCTTATCCACGAACCATTACATAGATTATCAAATTCATTATGGAATAATAAGTTAAGATGTATTAACTTACACCAGTGAGACTCCCTTATATTCTAGTTACACTTAACATCTAACTCTGTTTTTTCACTACCTAACTCAGTCAAAAATCCATTGGCTATCTAAGATACAACTTGGATTGACTAACTTAGAATCACTCTAATTCAATACATAAGAAACAAATAAGAAACAACACAGTGTGACAATAATCATATATATATATATATATCAGTATATAGACACAACATTTAAGACTAAAACAACCACTTCACTTCTTCAATTTTTATTCTCTTAAATTACAAGTCTTCATAATAAAATAAGTTATGTTGACATCTCTCATTGCCAAAAGCCTCTTTAAATAAGATTAGGAAGAAATCGATTATTTGGAAATTGAATTAGAATTCATTTAATCTTTTTCAACAGGTAAGTAATCTTCATTTTTTGTTTTTTTTTTTAATGTTTTTCCTCCCTAGAATTCTAACTTAATTAGTATTTTAGAATCTTGAAATATATATATATATATATATATATTAATATGACTTTTTAGTCTTACAATATAGTATTTGTTCTCATGGTCACTTGAATCCTACACATTCTTCACACAATTTTGAACCTCGCAAGGATATGGTCACATTCTTCATAATGTACTAACCATGTTCCATCCTTCCAACTTGGCCTTACACCCCTTACTTTGTACAACTTGGAATCCTTCAACAACCTGGGAATAATGTAGGAAATGCATGCACATTTATCGTACAATATAGTCTCCCAGTTTTTTTTGCCATAGGATCAATAATGATTACATTCTCAGCTCGCAAGTCTAACAACACAGCAACCCAATGAGTTTCTCATATGTTTGCCCAAAAAATAACCTGCACACATCAGCATTTATATTTCAAACTAAAACTAAAATTATAAAGATATCAAAATTTGAAAACCCAATCTGAAATACACTTACGTATGACAGAACCTACCCATGCGGATATACATCCTTATCCTTGCCTTCTCCAAAAATAACACTCTTCAAATACTTGTCGACTTCGTAAAGTGCTAGACTTTTTTTCCTTCAAACAAGCATAGAAAATACTAGACAATCTAAGGAAGAAAGTACTTCCACTAACAGTAATTGTATCAGAAGTGAAGTGTTTAAATCATGCTTTAATGATAATGAGAAACATCTAGATATCATAGCCCCTCAACCGTTCAAAGTCATCTAACAATTCTTGCAAACGCTTTGGACTTATGTCTATGTTTGCAATAATGGACCTCCTATAATTGTTTACAAAAGAAAGTCAAGTGAAACAACACCAACAAAATTTAAAAAAAAAAAAAACTCATAATTAAATAAATAAATTAACTTACTTAAAATTACTCCTATCGCTTATAAATTTTCCCAACAAATCTGGTTCTTCCATATGTTTCTGGGCCTATAGACGAACAAGCAATAGAATAACATTGCCAGCAATATCTTCTAACATAGCTTTCTGGACTAGTAAATTATCTGTCTGCCACTCGTAAACAGACTTCTTTACTTTTAGAGCAGATTTCTTACCAATTACCAAACAATCCTTCTATGAATCAGGTGACTACACTACTTTCTTCCTCTTCCTTGTGACTCTACCGGGGGCTTTCAATTCAATCGAATGTTTTCTAACATTCTTTTTTCTACCAATTCTAGTGTATGGAGATTTCCTATATACTGACTTCTTTCTCAGCCTATCACTTTTCTAGAACTTTGTTCTTGAAATGAAATTCACATAAAATGATGACTAACATATGTCATACAAATAGGGGTTTATAAAAAAAGCACATGACTTAATGAAGATATGCCTCTACCACCTTCTTATGCACTCTGTGGACTTTGTTGTGTCCAATGTTATCAAAATTCTCATTAACAAGACTCTGACACTTCAGCTTTTTCTCTATAACCTGTTTCATTTTCCTCTTGTGTACACTGACTTATCGGTGCTTTGAATTCCTCCTCTTCATCTTTATCATTTTCAGACTTTTGATATTCTTCAACAACATCCTCCTTACCAGACTAAATCTTTTCCACCTCTTTCTGTTTACTGAAATTCTTTGGACGCTCATCTCCCTTACCGGCTACATCTTTAGTGTTCTCATTATGACTCCCTTCTACACTAATAACGCGAGGATCCTTCCTACAATCTATTTCCCTCTCAACATCACTTTCATTCAAATCCTAACGATAGAAGAGGCCCTCACATTCCTCTTACACCAAACTAGATACCATGGTCAGCAATTATATTACAGTCATTTTCAATATGTGGCATATCTTCTTTGCATGCTTGCTTACTCAATTCCATTGCCATTTTATTAACCATGCCACTTGTATTTTCCCTGTGTGC
The DNA here is from genome assembly GCA_031304145.1 of Cardiospermum halicacabum. NCBI lineage: Eukaryota > Viridiplantae > Streptophyta > Magnoliopsida > Sapindales > Sapindaceae > Cardiospermum > Cardiospermum halicacabum. The sequence continues at coordinate 22,942,638 of CM062395.1, forward strand.
AGCTGCTTCAGAAACAACCGAATGTCTATCCCATGATACACTTTTTAACTTCATTAAGTCTGTCTTGAAATGAAGTGTACGAAGATCCCATAATTCCAATCTTTTCCTCCAATCATTGCAATCTAAACTATTATTAACTTTAGTGGCCTACTGAATTTTTCAAAACTCGTTCTGTTGTTTATTCCATTTCGTTTGTACCTTCAATTTCTCATTTTTTTCCCACTTCCTCTCCTAAACTTGATTCCACCTCTTTTCCTCCGCATCCTTCCATTTTAACATCTCATCCATACAAGGAATCTACTCATTTCCAACCTAACTATTTTCTTATAATAAGACTACAACAAACATAATAAGAAAACATGTAACGTCCTGAAAATGGGCCTGGAATTTTTAAAAGCTTTTTATTGAAAAAAATAATAATTAAGTGATGTTGAGTGAGTTTAATTTACTGGAATTTTTTATTTAAAACCGGTGTTTTCGAAAATTTTCACTTGGAAAATTAAAAGTATTTGTCAGGTAGATATCATTAATTGGGGAAGAAAACAAATGATCAGTAGCTAGTATTTGAATGTTCCGTGTTTTAAATATTCGTGATTTAAAATTTCATATTTTGTTTAATATTTTCATTCACAAAGGGTCCGAAAATAATTTGTCTCCTAACTGAGTTTTAAAATTTGCTATAACTCGAACATCTTTCATATTGATTTTAAAAGAAGTAATCTTGGGTTCGATTTGGAATGAATCTAATATCGGACTTGGGCCTCAAAAGAGCCCAAATCCAATAAATTGGATCCAACTAGCCAATTGGTCCAAGCCCATCAGAACAACATACACTTTCCCCTTCCTTTACACTATCTCACGATTGTTTTCAATTACTAAAACAGAGCATCTTGCTCTTCTTCATCAATTTCAAGCAAGCAAAGAAAACCCTCTCAATTCCATCATCTTCTCCAAACTAACCGAAGTGGGTGTTTTGGGGAGTCTTCAATCTCCTTGTTTTAAAGTCATTAAGGTAACTGATTTCATCTATTGTGATTTTTTAACTCAATTTGAGAATTTTAATAAGCTCTCATTCAATTGTTTCTTTTACGATTTGGTTTGTTAGATAGTCATCCATTTTGGTGAAAAGGGATTCCACATTTTGAACAACATGATTTGAGGTAAAGTTGAACTCTAACTCTATGGGTAATGGATGGATTTTGACTATGTTCATTGGAATTCTAAACTGTAGCACTTTTTGTGAACCTACAATTCCTTCGTCGAGTGAATTGGATTTATTTTCCTAAATCAAATTAACTGCCTTGTTTTCGAAATTAGTTTAAAAGGTGTATGAGTATATTGGAAACAGTTTTGAGAAAAGTTAAACTGAATTGGTTTTTGGTTTTTAAAAGGTGTGTGAGTATTGATTTCACGGAGCAATAACTAATGGGTTTTGCAAATTGAATTGAGTTTTTCTTTGGGGTCTCAGGTGACCACCAAGCGGAGGACAATAATTAGAAGGAGAGACTGTTTTATTAAATTTGGGTTTAGCACTAGAGGTTGGTAAAATCAGTTTTCGCCTTACATATTGTTTGTTTATGATTGTTCTTCTTGACTTAGACTGCATATTTAATTGGTTGGTATTGTGTTTTTGTAGTCACTGTATTAATGTAGATTAAAATTAATTTATGTTTAGAGACTAGTGTATAATGAGATTTTAGTTTAGTTAGTCATTGTAATAGGAATGTTGGTGTTGTATTGAGTCTCCGCTTTAATGAAATTTGATGTTGACTCTCTGCTTGTTATGGTTTGGTGCTGATATTGGTTCAAGTAGTCTCATGGAGTGTATAAAATAAATTGACTAAGTGCAAAGTGAAACACCTTAGTGCCCGTTTTTAGTTTATAGTGTGTCCGGTGATGAAAAAGCGCCTTAGGGGTTAATGAAGTACTTCGACACCATTACGGTGAAATGGCAAGAGAAAATTCCATTAGTGTAGACTTTGGTCTAATAGTGTAGACTTCGGTCTAATTGTGGGGCTTCGACTCAATAGTGAGACTTCGATCTATAGTGCCATTTATAGAATGGAAGTGCGGATTTAAATTTGATAGTGGGACTTCGGTCACCAAGTGTTTATAGACTAATCGGGCATTGAAAATTGTAATTTGGATGATCAATTTCTTAGTTATATAGTAGTGTTGTGCATCTTGTGGTTTTGGGCAATTTATGTCTAGTTTGGTTACATTGACGTTTTATTGGCTGATTATGGTTTCGGTTATGTGTTTGATTTGAGTGATGATTTTGCAAGGTATATATTAGTGTTTTTCTTGTGCTTAAACTTTGGAGTTAATTTGTGAGTTGTTCATACGATAGGTAGTTTAGAGTTTTGGTATAGAGTTGAGATGCCACGTATAGTGGCAATCATTTAGTTAAATTCTAAATTGATAATGTCATATTAGAGTTATTGCGCTGCAGGTTTTTAATTAATAATTGGGCTTACATCACATTTAGGTGTCAATTAGTGTGTTCCTATATAGTGATAAAAAGATGACCAAGTACGTCACTTATGCAGTTCTAGGAGATCAAACGGATGGGACGTTGATCGAGTAGTTTATATAATTGTGTTATTTGGTAGCTATAGATGTCACGTTTAAAATTTGGTTTCATTTCGAGTTGATCCGGTTGTGTTTTGGAACGGAGCAAGTCGCTCAGATTGTCACAAACTACCTGTAAAAATTCAGGTTTTAACAGCAGACTTATCTTCGTTCTCTTTTGTTTTTAATCTGTTTTAGACCAAATTTGTGGCCACTTGTTTGTTATGATATCTAATGTTTAGTAATATTTTTCTTAGAATTTATTGAGTTGGCTCTATATTTAAAAAAAATCTGGAAACTCTTTCAGGTGTTCGTAAAATTTCAGGTTTTAATAGTAGATTTTTTTTAAATCTTTGTTCTCATCCATTTTAAATCCATTTTGGATAAAGTTTGAGGCCACGCATTCGTTATGATATCTACTATTTATATATATATATATTTATAATTTACTGGACTGTTTTATATATTTAAAATTTTGGAAAATTCTTCAGGTGTTCATAAAATTTCAGTTTTAATAGTGAACTTCTTTAACTCCCGTTCTCTTCCATTTTAAATCCGTTTTGGACAAAGTTAGTGGCCACGCATTCGTTAGGATGTATACTATTTAATTATATTTTAAAGAATTTACTGGATTTGTTTTATGTTTAAGATTTTAGAAACTCCTTCGGGTGTTCATGAAATTTCAGGTTTTAATAGCGGACTTATTTATCTCCGTTCTCTTTCATTTTAGCTCTGTTTAGGATAAAATTTAAGGCCAGTGTTTTGTGTTGATACCTACTATTTAAGTATATATTTTTTTTATAATTTATTGGGTTGTTTCTTTTATATTTTAAATTTCGAAAAGTCTTCGAGTGTTAAGCATCGGTAAGTTTGATTTCATTAAATTGATTGAGTCTATAGGAGTTCATAGCCATGTATGTTGACCATTTTTACCTCTTCTAGTATTCCTCCAACCTATATTAAGCACAAGTTTCTTTTGTCTCGACTTACGGGAATTGTTTGATCCGGTTACTTGTTGCGCAAGTTACCTTAATGTTGCAACTTAATCAAGTTAATAAGCAAAACTAATGCATATAGATCTTAGCGTATTTTAATGTCTTGCTTTATTTTATTTTATTGATCTTGTTTGCTTGGTATGAGTTAATGGTTGAATCATTGTATGGTTAAGCTAAAGGTAAAGCTTGAATTGCATCTTGTGTGACACTTAGCTAAAATTATATAGAGCATTTGTGTGTCTGTGTTTTGGGATAAGATTTTTACCAACTTGGCTATATAGCTTACCCTTTGGTTTCTTTTTATTTTATTTTTTTTCTTCTTTAAATTGAAAATGGAGCAGGTGATCGAGCAAGTTCTTTTGGTCGGGCTTCGGATAGCCTCTCATGAAGTCATATTCATTTTGTTACATGTCCATAGTAGATGTGTAAAGGGCATATTTTCATTTCGTAAATTTTAATACCTAATATAATCAAATGGGTATTAACATTTGTAAATGTTTTAATAAACTCTAGAGTTATGTATAAATGTTTTTGAGGCTATGTGTATATCTATAAAGGTTTATTGAACACGTGTTTTAAAATAGCTAAGTAAGCTATTTTTATTATTTTTATTTTATTTTATTTTTGTTACTTACATTGATAGAGGATATCAATTTATGATAACCCATATTGTACAGGTTTGGCACAATTGCATTCATAGGTCCATCATAGCTCGCCTTCGGGATGGTTCATCACCAGACCGGGGGTGGGTTATGGCGTGACAAAACACTTAAACTTATACTAGACAAATTTAGTACTAATGTTACCTATCCTCCAACAGTATTAGATCTTGATGATGATGATTTCCTACCCCACTTTATAGCAGTGTTGGAAGATGACATTGGTCCTTCATTAAAACCTCATAAACCAAAGACTCCCAATGATTTAAAAGTTATTCTTCTACATCATCCGCCCCTAAATTATTTGGATTCATAATCATATTTACATTAGCCAAAAAGTGTTTAAATACAAACTTTCTGTCTCACCAGCCAACATTCCAGTGTTCGATTACCCCTCACCTAACACAAGTTAAACGTCAACAAATATACATAATACAAATATTGAACATATTACAAACACTTTCCATTCATATGTTACCTTCATAACTTCATCAAACTGCTTCCAACCAGTATCATCCAATGACCATCTCAAACACCTTGGTTCTAGTAGAGGAATTATGTTTATTTCTCTAGCCTTAAAAAAATTCCCTCATATAAGGGAAAGCTTCAACTAGCCACCACTAAAACAAAACAAATCAATTATCAATCAAGTGAGCTAGTATGATGTACTTGTAATAGAAACCGTAAAAAATATACCATAAATGCAAATAGGCATCCTCTTCTAGTCCTTCCCCTTTTTGGATAACCAACAGATATGTGTCATCAAACTCTTCAACTCAAATAGTATATTTGAAAATACATATGTGACCCATGCTAATATTTGGAATCGGTACATATCCTCTACCAATAGTCACACCATACTCGAAACTACTCCGTTCTTCTCATACCCAAGCAACAAAACATGGACTGTGACTATCAAAATCAATCTTCTAACATCATCTACATCCAATCTTCTCTTTCCCAACAAGTTCAAGACATCATTAATCTTGACACGTCATTGTCTCAAAGACTACAATCTCCTACATATATTATCTCTTCTAAGTAATCCATTATCCAGCTTCATATTTGACTTTCGAATCTTTCTAAATCTCAAACCGGGTACCAGTGCAAAATCATGCTTCCCAAACTGATAAAGAGACCTATCAACTTTAAACCACATTTCATCAACCGGTTGATTTTGCATTATTACTTCCACTACAATCACCCTTAACACTAATTTTCATAGAATACCTGGTCTTTAAAACCAGATTGCTCCACCAGTTAAAAAAATCACCAAAAAGGAGACTTCTTAATGAATGTTTGCAGCTTGTACCTACTAATTGGTCCATTAAGAAGCTTTACTGGCTTATTAAGCCTGCATATATTGTTTGTCTTCTACTTTGTTACGCCCAACCCCCACCCATGGAGAAGTCGCGAAACGATGGTCAGAATGCTTCAATTAACAATATGCATTCTTTACAATCCAATACAATATCGATTGAAATAAATGAAACCAATTTATCAAAGGTACTTCAATAGTTTGTTAATGAAATAAATTTCCAATACGTAATTCAAACACTATGCGGCTATATGTAAGCAAAAGCGTAAATAATTTTTTGAACATTAATAATACAATGGAAGTCTAAAATCAATGAAGGCCCATCAATGAACAATTAGAATTCAATAATAAATTTTTTACATGATTTCAAAGTTCAATAGAAACACAATTAAAAATTAAAGATGCCATGGTCATGAAGATGTGTCGACACTATGAGAAGACTTTCGTGTTGTGCTCGATCGTACCTGTCAATCTATATGTGAATTCACACATGTAGAGTAAGTGAAAAGGAAAATAAAAAAATGTTAAACTAATCCTCATACCTCTCTAGTTTACTGTAGATCAATTTCATTTAATAAAAACATGAGGTCATACACATGATGACCAAAAACAGGCCACCACCTCAAACACTTGTACACTTGCATCTAGTAAAGATGTTGACAACTATTTCGGGTGGAGTTCACATTCTACTCACCACATAAGACACCACTACAAAATTTTCCAGTAACCTATAACCACTTAACATATACATTCCCCGATATTCCAAAAATTTCTCTTACCAATAAAGTTCAATAAGTTATCAACACCTAACAGACAAACCAATAAGGAAAGTAACACGTAGTCAAATGTGTATCACGTGGATTTCAAATTCTAAACACTATCCATGACTCATATTTACTATGAGTACCGTTTCTTCAACACCACATTACCCTTACTCCATTGCATCTATGAAATAGCTTAATATGTTTTAGTGAATGACTACACATTCTAATCACCCCATTAAAAAAAATTAAATTTCAAGCACTATAGATACAGTCACATGTGTTTCATGACGAGATCACAACCACAAACATCAAAACATATACCATAACCTGAACAAAATACATTGGCATGAGTTTCAATAACATTTCACATCCAAATAACCACCAATAACACAAACCAATCATCCACTGACATTAACCTAACAATTATGATTCCCAATGAGTTCTAATTAAATTTGATTACATTACATATCTTTTACATCTCATTACATCCAAATAAGCACCTCACCTATATCTGTCCTACCACTTGAACCACCCCAATAAGTAGAGTTACTAAGGAAATATATATAAAGGTAAAACAAGCAAAGTATGATATAGAACATATAAATCGAATTCTTAACAACACACCAATCAAAGTAGTCTAACCAATAAAGGAATCCAAAATTAACCTAACTATAACATCTAATATATATTAAACTAACCTAATATGGATACTAGATGATTAAACAACGCATACCTATTTCAATTAACCATTAGCCTTCCATATTTGTAACCACTCCACAATAATAAGTTAATAACTATCTAATAACACTTAAAACAGACCTATATATATTACCCAACCACGACCTGTTTCTATTGAACGTTAATATGAATATAAACAGACGACATCATTTCCATCGCTAATAGTCAAAACATAATTTAAATCTTACCTAGACAAAATGTGACAAACAATACTCAATTCGTCCTCGACTTTCAAGATTAGGGTTCGGTTCTACTAAATTCAATGGTTATGGTGATGTAAAATGCTCAATTTGTCCTCCGCTTTAAGATTAGGGTTTGCCGCCGCCAACTTCAACCGTTTTGGTTAATGTAGTTTTTTTTTAAAAAAAAATTTTTAAAAAAATATTTTATAATGAGGCTAAATTGGTTTTTCACCATTTGCTTTTATGGTTCATTTTAATAAAATACAAATCAAATGCCATTTTTGCGAGTGGAATGAAAATGTTGGATTATAGATAAGAAACCAACTTTTGTTAATTTAAAAATTTTAATCCAAAATTTGAAGGTCCATTTACTTAAGTGAATGTTTAAATGATTTATTTCATATTATTTTTGCACGGTTGAAATATAATTTTTTTTTTTATAATATAACAATTTTATTAAAATATTATTTTTAAAAATAAAATAAAATAAAATAAAGCATAGTGTACCTTCGAATATGATGTAGGAAAATAGATAAATAATGTATTCCTAGAAAAAAGCAAAATAAGATATATCGTGATCGCAGTTAAACTATATTTACACCGTTCATCGGTTCCTTTCAAAGGAAAAACGATAAGGATTTGAAAATCAGAGGCAGTGATCCCGATTGGACATGACCCGCCCTCTCTCATTGGCCTTTCAATTGGGATAAGACATGGTCCCACCTATCCTCTTCCGCCAATTATCCATCACCACACCATCACCATAATATTACACTACATCCTATCTTTTTATCTCCTATTTCTACCACCCACCTTACTATTATACTCCCTATCCTCTCTACCGCACATCAATAATAACACTCGGCCAACATCATCAGACAAGTGGATGCACTATCATTACCATAGTCCGCGAAGCGGAGGATTATTAATAATTGAATAAAACCGAACACGAAATTAACCGCTAAAAAGTACCCGTTCTCGTGTTCCCAGCGTATGTTATCATCCACGGCGCACGTTAATAATTTAACAAACAACCCAGCCATTAAGACCACACTCTTTCTACCACACACACATTTCTCTCGCACAGAAGAAGAAGCCGTAGCAAACATGGAGTCGCGAGTACTCTCACGCGCCACCACTTTTGCCACTGTCTCTCACCTCCGAAAGACGTCACATGAGAGCCGCAACAGCAGCTTCGTTTCTATCAAGCCGATCGGAGCCGTCGGTGAAGGCGGCAACGTGATATGGGGGAGGCAGCTGCGACCGGCTCTGCTACTTGAGAGCTCGAATTCTCCCGCCGCCAGGAAGGAGATACTTCGACCTTGCCTTGCCGCCGCTTCGTCGCCTGCCGAAGGAAGCGATTCCTCCGGGTGAGGTCCGTTTCATCAGTTCTGACTCGATCAACTCGCTCTGTGTTGACTCACTGGACTTATGTGTCTCTTTTCGTGTTTGTTTGACTTTTGCAGTGAAACGAAGGTCGCTCCGGTTGGATTCTTCGACAAGTACCCTGCTCTAGTCACTGGTTTCTTCTTCTTCATGTGGTAAGGCTACGTGACCTTCCAATTTTTAAATGTTCAAATCAGAAAAACATTCCGCTGAGAAACTTGTGTATTTACTATTGTACCCTTCTGTACAGGTACTTCTTGAACGTCATATTCAACATTCTCAACAAGAAGATTTACAATTACTTTCCCTACCCATAGTAAGTAAATATTTTATGGTTTTACTTTTGATTAGTAACTTGACTTGTTTTTGGTTTGACTAAATTTCGTCATTTGTATGATCTCTAGTTTCGTGTCTGTCATTCATTTGTTCGTTGGGGTGATTTACTGTTTGCTGAGCTGGACTGTGGGCCTTCCTAAGCGCGCTGTAAGTAGATCCTCTTTTCAGGCCCAATTAATCAGTTTTATTCTTCACATTTTATTGATTAGAAAAGACTTTATTCATATTTGATTGCTGATTGATAAGTTTGACTAAAATATGTAATATAATATTTGGAAGTCCATTTACTTTTGGTCCACAGGACTTTGGAAGAAAAGTATGGATATGTTGCATGGGTGACTTAGTTTAGCCGTTCAATTACTAATTTACCTGTCATGTTCGCTCAAAGATAAATCAACTGGTAGTGATTAACTATACTTCTTGATGATTGATGCCTCAAATGGTGAAACGTGGTTTTACATGGTGCAGAGACTGATGCAATGAACAGTTTTAAATTTATTTTCATTTGCTGGATCTTGTTATTGTTACTGGAGATCTTCTGTGCTAATAGCTTTATGGTCTGTGTTCTCTGTGTAGCCCATTGATTCAAAACTCCTGAAGCTGTTGATCCCTGTTGCCGTATGCCATGCCTTAGGCCACGTGACCAGCAACGTCTCCTTTGCTGCTGTTGCTGTCTCATTTACCCATACCATTAAAGGTAACAACAAAGGAGATATATTTTTGTGTACAAAACATTCCATTCTGTCAGTAATTCAATGATTACAGTTCAGCAATCTGGTTAATTTATCTTGTTTATGTTTTCATTTCAGCTCTTGAACCATTCTTCAATGCTGCTGCTTCTCAGTTCATACTTGGGCAGTCAATACCCTTGTCTCTCTGGCTGTCTCTGGCTCCTGTTGTTATTGGTAAGCATATTTATCTATGTTTCTGCTAATGCATTTTGCATATTTTTATTTATGCGAAATTATCAATTGTCCATATTTTGAACATCCCCTGATCCTACTCCTATATCTGATTCATGACTGTAGGTGTGTCCATGGCTTCATTGACTGAATTGTCATTCAACTGGGTTGGCTTCATCAGTGCTATGATTTCCAACATTTCATTCACTTACAGGAGTATCTTTTCCAAGAAAGCAATGGTGACATTCGACACCACTCTTATTTATCTATGGATAGTAGCTTACTGTCTTGGAAATTAATAACATTTCTTGTTCTGTAGACGGATATGGACAGCACTAACCTGTATGCTTACATTTCCATTATTGCTCTCATTGTCTGCATCCCACCTGCTGTCATTGTGAGTAATAAGAAATTTTTAGGACTTATACTGATTGTAGCTTTTATATAGACCTCCACCATTCAGTTTCTTATTTCCATTTCTCAATTCTACAGGTTGAGGGACCTCAACTTCTCCAACATGGCTTCAATGATGCCATTGCTAAAGTTGGATTGGTCAAGTTCGTCTCAGATCTGTTTTGGGTAGGGATGTTTTACCATCTCTACAACCAGGTACAATCTTCAAGTCATTCATTCTTCATCTTTGATTATTCTTGCCTGTATATATAGTTGGCGTTACCACAATGAAATGTCATAATTTTTTATATGATAATAAAATTTACCTGATGAATTTTCAGCTGGCCACCAACACCTTGGAGAGAGTTGCTCCTCTTACTCATGCAGTTGGCAATGTGCTCAAACGTGTGTTTGTGATTGGATTCTCAATTGTGGTATTCGGTAAGTCCATTTCCTTGTTCCTGTACATTTTTCCCTTTCTTATAAACAACCTTTTGGAATGTAACACTGAAGTAATTGCTTTTGGAATGTAACACTGAAGTAATTGTTATTGTATATACATTTACGCATTGCAGGCAACAAAATATCAACACAAACTGGTATTGGAACAAGCATTGCTATTGCCGGAGTTGCTCTCTACTCCTACATTAAGGCCAGGATGGAAGAACAGAAACGGGTAAGTCCCCTACAATTCACAATACACCAATGGAAAATAAGGGATTGAGAACTTAAATATAAAGTAAACTGATGCACTTTCTTTTGTATGCTTCCAATAGTAATTCAATTTGATCACTCTAAAAGCCATTCTATTAAAATGGTCCCAAGTCCTTATGACATGATGAAATTGAATTTGACGTTTTAATGGGAATTTGGTTTCCTTTTGCAGCAAGGAAAGGCAGCATGAGAATGATAGGCAGCCTTGCAGGATATGTGTTGTGTTGTAAAATCATGTTCTCTCTATATTATTGTTTCCAAGATAAAAAAGTGACAAGTCTCGAGTATTTTTATTGTGAAGTTTTTTTGCTTTGATAATTTTTCTTTGATGCAGAGTACAAACAATTGTTAATTGCAATCAGCACTCGATGTTGATTAGAATAATGTATTTTAACTTTCTCTGCTCCTCAAATGAGCTTTTACTTGCTTACAATTTACAAATCACAAGCTTCTCAACTACAACTTTCTCAAATAATCTACAGGTTATTCACTGAACCAAGTAGAAGCAACCTTGAAGAACTTTGGACTTCAACATTCTTTTAAAGTCATGCAACTTGAAGCAAAGATACCATATAAAAAGAGTGATTCGTGATTCACGAAGCAATAACTGGTTGTGGTACCAGTATTGACAAATTCCCTAACATTTGATGTTGAAATTGCACCTACTCCTAACATTAATCACTCGTGAATGCAATTAATTATATACGAAAATATTATGAATTTCTTTCCTAATATTATAATTTTGTGGGAAAATAGGAAAAAAAAAAAAGAAAAAAAAGAAAATTGTGTATAGAGGCTCAAAGCTTGAGAAGCACAAAGGTCCAGCCCAATTGGTTTGGGCCCCACAAAACACAAACTCAAAACCTTAGAACAATCTTTGCACCCCAAGATTCCACCATCAACCTACACTCAAGAACGCAAGCATGAACACCAATCAACACCATATGAACGAACCCAACCTATCAAAACAAAACAAAAGAACAAAAATCAAAAAGAAAAAAAAAAAACCAAAACAAAACATGAACCCCAACCAAGTTGTGTAATAAACAATACAAGTAAAAGATCTCTTTTCATTTATTACATTAATACCAACCAGAAGAACCGATTAACAAAATCAAAGAAAAAATAAATAAAAAAGAAAAATAAATCAAAACATAAAATTTGAAAAAGGCCCATATAAACAAAACCACACACAGTAGGAAAACAAAAACAAAAACACAAATACGTACTAGGAAAATTCAATTAAAACAAAACAAAAAAAGGAGTTTAAACAAAAACATAAATTAAAAAAAAAATGGAAATTGTTGTAATTCGAGTCAAGAATGACTACTACTATTCTTCTGTTGCTGATTTCGCCTTTTACTATTTTCACTTGATGATAATAATAATTAAAAGACTCAAAAATAAATTTAATATCAATAGAATTAATTTTAGTTGTGATTTTATTCTTTGCTCGTCTCAATCTCTCTTCTCTTATCATGACATTCATTAAATTTTCTATCAAAATCTCTCTTTCTTTACCTTTGTCTTAGAGATAGAGAGAGAGGGAGGGCAGAATCGAAATAAAGGTTTGATTTTGTTTTGTGTTTTTAGGTTTTTGTGTTGTAATAAGGAACCCTAGATTTTGATTGATTGGGTGTTGAAGAAATCGATCCGATGGAGGGTGATTCGGAGGGAGAAAGAAGTAATGAAAGTAAGAAGATTGGTGTTGGGAGTAATAGTAATCATCCATCCAATGATGGTGGTGGTGGAAGTGGTCAGCAGAGCGTCAAGCCTAAACGCCAGATGAAGACGCCTTTTCAGCTTGAAACCCTAGAAAAGGCTTATGCTTGTATGTATTTTTTATTTTATTTTAATATTTTCCTTTTTAATGATTTAATTGGTAGGTAGTGTGTTTATTGGTTTGTGTTTAGTTGAGTTGTGTTAAGTTTTGCTCTTTAGGAAAAAATTTAGTAGATTTGGGTATGTTTTGTTGATTTTGATAACATGATGATCTGCATGTGTTTTTGTGTTCTGTTAGTGTTAATCTCTAAATTTTGAGGAATTTTTATGATTAGTGTGCTATGCTAACTTATGTGTTTTCTGTTTGGTATGTATGTGTGCTTGTCTATACTGGTTATAATGTTTGGTTTATTGATGGTTGCCACTTGGTTTTTGTGTTGATTGTTTTTATGTAGTGGAGACATACCCTTCGGAGGCTACACGAGCTGAGTTATCTGAGAAGTTAGGGTTGTCTGACCGGCAGTTACAGATGTGGTTTTGCCATAGAAGATTGAAGGATAAGAAGGATAAAGATAATCAACCGAAAAAGCAGCGGAAACCTGTGACCCCGGTGATGCCAGACTCTCCCATAGATGACTTGAGGGTAGGAGCTGAGCCGGGGAGTGATTATGGTTCAGGCTCAGGATCAGGCTCAAGTCCATATCTGATGGAGATGAGGAATGCGGTAGGGTCATCATCTCGAGCTTTGATGGATGATGTGCCGATAGTTAGGAGGTCTTACGAGTCACAACAATCAATTATGGAGCTTAGAGCAATAGCCTGTGTGGAGGCACAATTAGGAGAACCACTGAGAGAGGATGGCCCAATCCTAGGGATGGAGTTTGATCCGTTACCACCTGATGCCTTTGGAGCACCATTAGGTATACAGTTATGCATTGAATTCTGTTATTAAGTTTAAATTACTGTTTTGGTTTTATTTTTTAACATTGGGTTTTTGATTGAATGGAGATAGCTGAAGTCATCCTTGTCATGGTCTAATTAAAGAGTCATTTTAATGGCATTGGTTATCATTCTACTTATGTACTTGGGTCTGTTTCTGAACTAGGGTAGCTTAGGGTTACTCTTTAGTTAGTTATGTTTGTGCATGTGGTGCATGCTTGTTGGTACTATTGAATTATTTGATTTGTTGATTGTTGATAGGCTTTGGTGGTATGATCAACATAAAACTATTGGGTAGTATGATAAATATGCATGGTAAATCCATTCTTGGTCATCATATTTGAGATGTGCTTTATTTGCAATTATTTTAGGTGTATTGCTTCCTGGTCTATTTTACTCATTTATATCGCAAATCATTCTTCCTAATTGTTTTGTGTTTCTTGTGATTTGTGAAGCAGCTAGCATTGAGCAGCAGAAACGGACTGGGCATTCTTATGAGAACAAAATTTATGATCGGCATGATATGAAATCAAACAAAGTTTGTTCCTCGACTTCTTTGTTTAGATATCTATCTTATTAGTTGTTGATGTTCCATATCTTTATCTTAGTTTTTAAGTATAAGCTGTTGTTTTTCATATGAACCTGAAAACGAGTGTAATTTTTTTTTTTTATCCAATTGAATATTATTGTCCTTAAATCGTTAATTTTGTTTATTGATAAGTCATGCTTTATGAATTTAATTGTAGGTCTCTCGTACTCTCCATGATTATCAGTCTCTCCAAGAGCAACCTTACTTTCATGGGTCAGCGGTTGATGGTTCAAGGGCTAGAACATCTTTTGTGCATGGAAATGAATCTGCATTAAAAGTTTTTGCTTCTCCTCGTGTTCATGTTTTACCTCAACATGAGAAAACAGGTCTCACTTTTTCATCACCAAATGTGGTGGATGAAATTTTACCGCAAAGGGATTCATCATCAAACAACAGAATCAATGCTCAGTCGACTGACCATCCAATTTTTGGAACTGATGATGCTCTCGCCCTATCTGAAGGACAAACGTTCAATAATGATTCTGAGTTCCGAACAGAAAGAGGGAAACAAAAGGTATCTTTTACTTCTTTTCCCCTTTGTTTTGATGATTTGAATTCATTTCAAGATTTAGATAAATTATTTAAGTTGCTGCATGTATGTAGCGTGATGAAGCTAGAATTGCAAGGGAAGTTGAAGCTAATGAGATGCGGATGCGGAAAGAGCTTGAGAGACTAGATATTCTAAGGCGCAAGGTGAATTTATGAATTATGATTTGTTGCTAGGAAGGACGCTAAATCGTTTTAGTACTCACTTTTTTTTTGGTGGCAGAGTGAAGAGCGAATGAGGAAAGAAATGGAGAAGCAAGAGCGCGAAAGAAGGAAGGAAGAAGAGAGATTATTGCGTGAAAAACAGCGTGAGGAAGAGAGAACGCTGCGTGAGCAAAAGCGTGAGATGGAACGGAGAGAAAAGTTTTTGCAAAAGGAATACTTGAGAGTAAACTTCGGAGCTTCATTATTATCTAGTAAATGTTCATTTAATGTCCCATTATCTTTCAGATTAATGATCAATCTTCTTGTTCCTCTGGACTTGTGTACAGGCTGAAAAAAGGAGACAAAAAGAAGAGCAGCGCATGGAGAAACAAGCAGCAAGAAGAAAAGTTGCCATTGAAAAGGCAACTGCCCGCAAGATGGCTAAAGAATCCATGGATCTCATTGAGGATGAGCAATTGGAGCTCATGGATTTGGCTGCTGCAAGCAAGGGATTGTCTTGTATAATTCATCTTGACCATGATGCTTTACAAAATCTTGAATTATTCAGAGGTCTAGTTATGTTTGATATACATTTCTCTAAATGTTTGATTGCATTTGCTATGTTTTCTTAACTATGATATGATAAATTCTCTAAAACAACAGTGTTATGACTATTTTGCCCAGATTCTCTAAGTATATTCCCTCCCAAGTTGGTCCAACTTAAAAGACCATTTGCTGTTCAACCTTGGACCAATTCTGAGGAGAATATTGGGAACCTTCTCATGGTATGAGCAAGTATATATATATTTTTTCTGCTGGTGATCATTCTTATAAATCATGATGAGAAATATGTTCATTATTTGCATGTGTACTAATACATTGGCACAATAAATTTAATGACACAACCTTAAAATAGTTTGGTTGACATTTTCAGGTTTGGAGATTTTTTATTACTTTTGCGGATGTTCTGGGGCTCTGGCCTTTTACACTTGATGAGTTTGTGCAAGCTTTCCATGACTTTGTAAGTATTGCGAACAATATATTTATGTGTTCATTTGTTTTGTATAATTTAGTTTCTTGAATTACAAATTTTAATTGCCTTGCTATTTGGTATTGCCTTAATTCAGGATTCAAGACTTTTGGGCGAGATACACGTTGCTTTGCTAAGATCGATAATAAAAGATATTGAAGATGTAGCAAGGACGCCAACTGGACTAGGAGTAAATCAGTACTGTGCTGCCAATCCTGAAGGTGGACATCCAAGGATCATTGAAGGGGTTGGTCTTTGCATTTCTGAGTTTCAATTATGCCATTTTTCGTTTTGTATAAATTCCTTTTTCATTATTGAGTAACCCTTTTATTTACTTATTTATTTATTTGTGTATCAGGCATATGCCTGGGGATTTGACATACGAAATTGGCAGAAACACTTGAATACATTAACTTGGCCTGAAATTTTCCGGCAATTAGCATTAGCTGCTGGATTTGGTCCACAGTTGAAGAAAAGAAGTGCTGCATGGAATAGCTTGGGCGAAAATCATCAGGTTCCTATGCTACTTTCTAAAATTATGAGCTTAATCTTTCTGATTTGATAGTAGCAATTTTTATTTGAATCGAATAGTTTGCTTTGCGGTGCTCATTGAAAAATAAATAACTAGTGTAGTTTTATGTTGCCACATGATCTCTCTTAGGGAGAAAGCTGAATTATGTTGTGACAATATACCTGACATGATATATTGGAACTAAAATTTAATCAGAGTCTGCTCAGACCATGGATAAAAAATCCAACAAAATGAATAATTTTTATTTGGTGAACAGTATGATCTTTGATTGTAACAAGTGTAATGAACATTACCCTAGATTATCAGGACTTATTTGACCATTAATTGCTTTTTCATCTTGCAACTAACTGTAGCATGGTTGCATTACAGGGTAAAGGTGGTATAGATGCTGTATCAACTATACGAAATGGGTCAGCAGCTGAGAATGCATTTGCATGGATGCGAGAAAAAGGCCTACTACTGCCTCGAAGATCTAGACATAAATTGACACCTGGAACTGTTAAATTTGCAGCCTTTCATGTCCTTTCACTTGAGGGAAGCAAAGGTTTAACTGTGTTAGAACTTGCAGAAAAGATTCAGGTGAAGTCAATTTGCTGTACTTTGGTTGCTTTCTGTTGTCCATTCTATTTCTTAGTCTCTCTGTTTTACTGTAGAAATCTGGTCTTCGAGACCTCACCACCAGCAAGACACCAGAGGCATCAATTTCTGTTGCTTTGACAAGGGATACGAAGCTGTTTGAAAGAATAGCTCCCTCAACATATTGTGTACGGCCTGCTTTTCGTAAGGATCCTGCAGATGCAGAGGCCATACTTGCAACTGCCAGAAAGAAAATTCGGATATTTGAAAATGGGTTTTTAGGTGGGGAAGATGCTGATGATGTTGAGAGAGATGAAGACTCAGAGTGTGATGTTGATGAGGACCCTGAAGTTGAAGATTTGGCTACACCATTGAGTGTGAACAAAAGTGTTGACCAATACGATGATCCAAATGCTTGTACAGAGAGTGCAAAAGGCAATATTGTTTCAGTGAAGGTGGAAATGGAGGCTGACAAGGAGTTTTCACCTTTCTCTTTCAACTCTTCTAAGAATGCCAGTGGTGCAAGTACCAGTGTGCCTAATGTTGCTGGTGAAGTCTATAAGGCTAGTAATCTCAATCAAGATAATGTTGAGATTGATGAAAGTAAACCCGGAGAATCATGGATTCAAGGTCTTTCGGAGGGCGATTATTCTCATCTGAGTGTTGAGGAGCGTCTTAATGCCCTTGTTGCATTAATAGGTGTGGCAAATGAAGGAAACTCCATTCGTTCTGTGCTTGAGGTAAATAAATATTTCATTCATCTCGATCTATTGGTCTGTTTGCATGTCTTTTGCTATTGTTATCTTTCTTATACTTTTGAGGATTTGCAGGAACGTTTGGAGGCATCAAATTCTTTAAAAAAGCAAATGTGGGCTGAAGCACAAGTTGATAAAAATCGCTTAAAGGAAGACCATATTACTAGATTAGACTTGACTACTTCATCGGCGAATAAAACCGAAATACAAAACACCAATACCATGGTGGATGGGGGCCAAAGCCCATTACTTCTTGACAATAAAATGGAGGCATCTCCGAGTCTGGCTGAAGATCAAAAATCTGTGCATGGTTCTGGAGCAGCTCAGACTCATCTGAATGATTTGCCTGCTGCTGTTATAGACCCCTCTATTAATTTTGATAACATTGTGAATCAGCAACATGGATATGCTTCAAAAAGGTCCCGTTCACGCTTGAAAGCTTATATTGCCCATTTGGCAGAAGAGATGTATGTATATAGGTCCTTGCCTCTAGGTCAAGACCGCAGACGTAATCGATACTGGCAATTCGTAGCATCCGCTTCCAGAAATGATCCCTCTGCTGGAAGAATCTTTGTTGAATTACATAATGGACATTGGAGGCTTATCGATACCGAAGAGGTAACTTCTGTACAAATATATTTTGTTAACATAATTGTTTTGTCGTTGAACAATGGTCAATAATTTGTCATAAAATGACTCCCTTATTTGTACGTAGCAGTTTTATTTTCTTTTGTTGGAAGCATAATAATTGTAGAGTACAAATTATATTATGTATTTAACTTTGAACTTCCTGAGTAATCTTTTTAGTACAGATAATTAATATTTTTCATCTCATTTGTTTTGTTGTTCACTTTGTGTAGGCTTTCGATGCTCTATTGACGTCTCTGGATACACGTGGCATAAGAGAATCTCATTTGCGTATAATGTTGCAAAAGATTGAGAAATCTTTTAAAGAGAATGTGCGAAAGAACTTGCAATGTGCCTATTCTGGACAAAGTGAGAATATAAATGTTGAAGCCACTGAAATGGATGTTGAAAGGGACTTCGCTAATTTTGACAGTCCTACCAGTGCCTTGTCTGGTTCAAATTCTGATTCGATGGTCACATCATCATCTTTTAGGATTGAGCTTGGGAGAAGTGAGTCTGAGAAGAAAGCTGCTGTAGAAAGGTATCAAGATTTTCAGAGGTGGATGTGGAAAGACTTTAATACATTATCACTGTTTGCTGAAACTAGCAAGTCAAAGCGCAAACAGATGTTGGCGGTTTGTGATGTCTGTCTTGATTGTTACCTCACTGAAAACATTCACTGCCCATCTTGCCACCAAACATTTAGTGCTGCTGATAATGGCTTTAGAGTTCAAGAACATGTTATTTATTGTGAAGAGAAAAGGAAACTTGCCGTGAGAGACATGCATATCATGGAGTCTTCTCTTCCCTTAGGAATTAGATTGCTTAAGCACTTGCTCTCTATCATTGAGGTGAGTCAGATAAAGAATTTACTTAAAAGAAATTAGATTTTCTTATTTCATGATGTTTGAATTATCAATATGATTTATCATTTATGTTTTTAATTCTGTCTTTATCTTTTGACAGGCATCTGTTCCACCAGAAGCTTGGGAAACACTTTGGACTGAAGAACTTCGACGGGTTTGGGGGATGAAGTTAAATGTGTCATCGTCTGCGGAAGAAATCTTACAGGTATTTCTATCATATTCAATTGGTATCAGTTATGAATTAAAAAGGAATTAGTGAAACAACATCGGGTAGTGGAAAATTCTAATAATCGCGCCTTATAAACTTGAGAATTATAGTGTAAAACTAGTAGTTGATTTATGGATATTTATTTCCTCCAAGAATATTAAATAGTCATTACGATTTCTTTGGAAATCTTGTTTTTTTAAAGTGTTTTTCTTTCATTCAGAGAGTTCCATCATATATGGTTTCTTACTTTTAGCTTCCTTTTCACATATATCAATTTCTATATGTTACAACATTCATGTGCATGATTGCATCCATCTTGGTTTGAAGAGTTGCTAATTATTAATTACATTTCACAGATTTTAACTCTTTTGGAGAGTGGCATTAAGCGTCAATATTTGTTGTCAAAATTCGAGACAACTAAGGAATTACTCGGTGTCTCTAATCTTTCCACTGACCCTGCATTTATCTCTATACTCCCGTGGATACCAAAGGCTGCTGCAGCTGTAGCTGTGAGGCTTTTGGAGCTTGATGCATCCATTATGTACATTAAGCCGGAGAAGGCTGAGCCTTTCGAAGACAAGGTCAAAGAATATGCGGTAAGAAAGTTATTCTTTTAAATCTGATTGGATATTTTTAGAGTTTTTTACGTGTTTAAATGACTTGGAACTCCTTTCTTTGCAGAAACTTCCCTCAAGGTTTTTGTCACATAAGAATAATGAGGCTGAACTTAATGTGTTTGACCAAAGTGGTCATATGAGAGAAGAGAACTTCCATATCATGCCTGCAAAACGTAAGAGTAACAAACGTGGTAAAGGGAGCCGTGACCATGGATGGAGTAGAAAGTATCACAAAAAGGTTCCCAGTATCTCTGGCGGAGCCAGAAAGCAAAATGTCAAGGTAAATGGCAACTTAAACAATCAACAGAAGCAGCAACTGGAAATAAGAACGAATGGTGGAAGAGGTCGTCGGACAGTTAGAAAGAGATCGGATAGAAGGCTCGAGAATCCAGCATTCCTTGGGCAAATGGCAGATGCAATTATACCCAAGAGCCGTCCTCAAGTACTTCAAAACTTGGAAGAAGAGGAGGAAGAGGAATGGAGTAATGAAAACGCCAGGATGATGAACATGGATGATGCCGAGAATAGCAACAGTGCAGAAGCAGTGGACTCTGATGATAATGCCCAAGCAGTCGACTACGATGACAATGCACAAGCTGTTGAGTACGAGCAAGGAAACTGGGAAGTTGATTATAACGACACCCCTAATGTATGGAACAGAGGGGTTATGGAAGTTAGTGAAGAAGAGGATGGAGATGGTTCTGCGGATGACCAAGGTATTGGAGATGCTTCCGCTGACGACCAAGATATGGAAGAGGTGGGAGAGGAAGATTCAGAAGGAGAGTTAGATATGAGTGATGCCTCTGATCAGAACGGAATCGATGACGGAGGAGACTCAGAATATAGTGATTGATTATTGACTGATAGAGTAATTGTTATCTTAAAGAATTGCTGGAGGATGCCTACACAAGCCTGCAATATGTTTTTGATATTGTAGCTTTCCTTTCCTCCAGCTTTCTTCTTCTTAATCTGTGTATAGGGGAAGAAAACAATAGCATGAGCCCCTTGTAATTTCATTCAGGTTGTGAGGGGATCAAAAAGAGGAATTAGAAGTAGTTAATTAGTATATGTAATTCATATAATTGAGGCATTTGATTGTAACTTACTGTGTAACCTAAGCTTAAGCTATTTTAGCCAACAAATGATTTTTCATTTTTCTAGTTGGTCCAAATTTATCTTGAATAATGTGCTATTCCATCATCATTTGTGAAGGAAAATGAAAATTAAATAAATACAAATAAAAAAAAAAGAGTCTCATTTTCCAATAAAACCTCAACTTGAGGAAGGTATAAATTAATTAGATGCTGTATAGATTCATTCTTTGTTGGCTTCCAGATGGCAATTTCTCACTACCGGGCTCTGCTTCTTCTCATTTTCTGGTCACTCTTCACCGCCACTTCTCAAGATCAAGACCACTTATTCGCCGAATTTCAAGAAGCTAAGCTCCGAATCGCTCGATTAGGTAAACCAAAATTCACTCTCTCGTCGAACAACATCGTGTCTAAGCTGACTCAGTAAGTATTCTTTGCTGTAATAGAATCTGTCCTCGAAGAAAGCGTCCTTGAAATCAATGTACAACAAGGTTCGATCAAGGAACACGACCAGCTTATTCACGACTTGGATACCAAGATTCAAGACCTCCGATCGTTGATTTCAAAAATAAAGGTTCGCTTATCTCTGTTTACTTTTGTATGTATGAAGCAAGCATTTGTTGCTGAATTAGAATCTTTAAATGTAGGATGATTCACTGCGTGGTGAGGAAAGACTGAATGCTTTAGAACAAGAGGTTGGTTTGTTTTCAGATTTATGCAATTGAGTTTGTTGATTTCGTTAACTGATGGGAGAAGTAGACTTTTCCACACTAGGTACAACTTCTTTGGGCTGCTTCTAGACAGAACAATTTTGATATTCATGTTCTAGAATCCAAAGCGCAGGATGCTGAAGATAAATTGAAAACTGTTATTTCAGAAGTTGAAAAGGTTAATATTCTGCTCTGGAGTAATTGATTATATATATTCTTATTCTATGTTTGAATGCAAGTCACGTTGAACTGATTTTTTAGTTGATGTGTTGATTTAATTGAAATTTCTTTTATGGGGCTATTAGATGTCGGACATTGTTACAAGCCAGTGGATTCATATTCAGCACCTTGAGCAGGCACTTGAAATTATGCTAGTATGTTTCTATAATATCATTGTTGATACATGTTTAGTTCTTTAATTAAAAGTCTATTATGGAACTGATTGTCCTTGTTAAATGTCACTGCCTCTGTAGATTAGAATACGAGACGTTAAATGGAAAACTAGGTCTGCCAGATGCACATTCTTGAAGGTACATTACAACACCAACAAATGCAAGTCATATTTTAAGTTCTCTACTTATACTTCTGACTATGCATGCCGGTGCTCATCGCAGATTTAGGCCATGTTAGGGACTGCTTCTGATTATAGTATGCATAAGTGACTGGCTTCAATTTTGATCTTTGCATAAGAATGCATTGTTAGCTATTAAAGCTTCTAGTATTTGTAATGTGAAACATTTTGTTATCATTCCTTCTTTTCAATTTCATTGTGATTCTTTACTAATATTTAGCATTACATGAATTGTAGTTCATCAATGAACTCTCTGAACAACATCTGCCAAAGTTGTTTGGGATTATAGACTCCTATTCCTCAGGCAAAGGGACTGCCTTATATTCCTACATATCTGAAGCTCTGCATCAGCTCGAAAGATTCTTTACTTCTTTTAAGAATTTTCACCACAAGGTTTGTACTTTCATGCTTTCTTCTTTTGGCAGCATAAGATGAGTTGTGTTGATGAATGTTCCATGAAATATGATTTATAGTTAGATGTTTCTGCTAATATGCGTACATACTTTTGGCCTTCTTTTCCATCTGTTCTCAGCTTAAATAATTTATCAGTAATTCTGTTTAATTCGGAATATAGGATTGATGTCACAAGAACATGATATTTTTACCAAGGAACCTTCGGACCATTGTAGAATTAGAGCCACAACTTAATTTTTGTTTCATCTCTTACCTTGTACAGTTATTTGTGCGACTTGTCAGGTAGTTACTTAAATAATTCTTAATCTCCAATTTTGAAAAGAAAAGAAAAAGAATTTAACAGACTGTCGAGCAGAAACATTTAGGCTGCCTTCACTTCAATATGTACATGCAGAGTATACCTTTTTTAACTTGAACATATTCAATATGGCATACGGCCTCACACTTATGTCATCTATTAAAACTTGTCTGTTCTAAGTGAAGGAATATAGGTATGGTGTACACGTAGATGTTTTATCAGTTTCCATTGCATTCACTGGATACTGCCTAAAAGTTTAATAGTTTCCTGAAAACCTCAAGTTTCTTATTACAACATACTAGAACTGAATCTGTGTGCATGTTTCAGTTACAAAGCCTAATCAAACAAGAAATGACAAAGAATGAATTAACAGCTGCCTTTGCGAATGAGGAACTCGTATTCTTTATGGTATCCTATTTATTTATCAGCCCTTGTAAATGAAATTTCGACATTCTCTTCCTACTTAGTAGTTTCAGAATATACACTTGTGATCATTTTTTCCTTTTTGATGATTCCAGGCGTCGGCATTAATCACCTTCCCAATTTTGACTGCTTGGATGTTTCTCTCATCCCATTTCAGCTATAGCTAGTAGAGTTTCATCTTCAAGAAGATGCCTATGCTGGGAAGAAGAATAGTATAAAAATCACAGAACATAATGCCAACTAGTTGCTTGTTCGCCATAGTGTAGTCACAGTATATTTTGATTGGCTTATGACCAGTTACTAGCTTAAGTGGAATAGAATTTTTGTAAAGGTTACATTTTTTTTTTTAAGTATCGGGTTTGACAACTTATTGAACGTGTGTTTTTCTTTTATAAATATAGTTCGTGGCCCCTCCATTCTAATCTAGGCTAGGCATAGATGGAAGAAACGACATGGGAGCAGAGAATCCAAGCATTGACGCACATCCTCACAAGCCCCACAACGACACCATCGCTCCATTCACAGTATTTCATAGCAACACAAGTCCCTTGCTACATGAAATGGGACTACCCTCCAGTTCTGTGCAAGAAACCAGGTTGTCTTCATATGAGTTGGGGTTTGTCTCTGTTTCTGAAAAGGGTATCAACGTTAGGGCTTCCTCAGACTTCATGGAGGAGCAAGTGTCCTTACCAGCAGCCTCCGCCGCTGGTCCTGGCGAAGGGAGTGGAGGAGGCAAAGTGGGAAGATGAGGAGATAAGAGAGTATGTGAAGAAGAGATTGAAAAGGAAACGACTTGGAAGCGATATGAATCCTTTGATTCCTACTTTGTTGCCTAATCTTGTGTTGTTCTCTCTTCTGCTTTGGAATCCATTTCCTGAATATGATTCTCGAAACAGTTCTGTGTAATATTAATAGATAATGTTTTTGCATGAGTGGTGGTGGTGGTTGTTTGCTGGCTTCAATTGGTTAAAGACTTGATGGTTGTTGTTGTCCTGTGTGTAGTGGAAGTCGAAAAATCTGGTATTGGGCAATTTCAGCCCAGTAAACTTAAAAGTGGGCTTTTTGGGCTTTTCTTCATTTTCTTTTGGGGTAGAGATGGCATGAAGCAAGTGGGCTGCTGGGCCTTATGTTGACTTATCTTTAAGGTCATGTCCTGTTATATTCAATAAGAAGATATTGAATTTAAGGTTATAACTTATATGTAATCTGGATTTTGATGAAGCATTGTAGAAATTATGGTAAGGCATTGTCTCGACTTGTTTAACCCCATGCCTAGTTATGTTGAGATCAGATCTGTTGTATTGATTCAATTGGTTATAGTCACGGGCCTTTCCTAATTCTTAATGTTGGTTATAGTCACAGGCTTTTTCTAATTCTTAATGTGGTCTATGTTAGATCAGTAATTGATTTAAAGGGTCGTACCCGATCAGTTTAAAAAGAAAAGGATTAGTTATTAGGCACGTTATCAATAGCTATAACTGTAGCTATTAAACGGCGTAGATATTTTTAATTTCAATAATCAACACTTAATCGACTTAGCTCAATGTTCAATTGTAATTGGTTTTTAATATTTGATTTAGTTTTAATTTAAATATTTACATATTCTCAAAAACCCCATTTAGTTTGATTTGGTCATTATAATTACATTTATTGATTTCCGTTTTCTGTGGATCAACCTTGTTTGCTACAATTTTATTGTGTTTGTAGGTTAATTAAATATTGGCGGATTCGACAGCCGTCAAATTTTTGGCGCCGTTGCCGGGGAACGGTATTAATCAAATTTGTTTATGTTTATGACCATATTTTTTTCCAGTTGTGTCTTAATTGTGCCCATAGCGTCAAATCTAAACACGTATTCTGAAGATGTTTGATAACAGGAAGACACAGATAGCTCCCAGAATCAAGCCTAGTGCCAAATGAGGAAAGTGATATTTCTAATCAGATTCAAGAATTAACTATTACGTTATATCATTTGGTTGCAATTGAAGCTCAACCGTCGTGCCCATAGCCAAGGCTGTGTGGAATTTGCGCTGCACCTGAACACTCGGCTGAAGCATGCCCATCATGGCAATATGATATACCAGAGCAACTTAATGTATCAGAGTTTTACAAAGAGCAAGGAAGATATGATCTCTACTATAATACATATGATGAAGGATGGACGAATTACCCTAATCTGTGATATGGGTCGATGAACTATCAATTGAATGAACTAGTTCCACAATATCAGAATGACCGACATTCAGGTAACTCTTTAACTGATATTGTAGAGTAATTGGAAACTAACACGCTCATATTTCAACAGAAAATTAGGGCGAGCATAAAAAATTTGGAGAAGCAAATAAGTCAACTAGCCACTACTGTGGGCCAGTTAGAATCGTAAAGAAAGCTTCTTCACAAGTAGAGCTAAAACCTTGCAACACGAAAAAGAATTGATAGACGATCGTTGCGTTCACGGTAAGGAAATCCTAAATGATCGTTGTGCCCATAGCGAAGAGCTAAAAGAAGATATTAATGTGGAAACCCTAATTCAGGGGAAGAACCATGCCCACAGTGAACGGGTGTAGTTGGAAAAAGAGATCAATGTCAAAATTGATGACAATGGTGTACTAGAAAAGCTAAAAGCCTTAGAGGTCAGATCACCTTTTCCTGGCAGACTTGAGGTTCCAAAAATTTTAGAAACCAAACCTTTATTTCTCGATAAGCCAAAGGAGACTAAGGAGGTCAATGAAGAAAATGAGATTTTTGACACTTTCAGCAAGGTTGAGGTTGGAGACACCGAAATGTGGCATGAACAAGAAAAGTTCCTACATTGAGTAAGTACTAGTCCAATTTTTCTTATGCCCATAACTAAGTCACGACTACCATTTGTTGTGCAGGTGACGAATTTGAAGTAATATTATAAGGAATTTCAGGTTGGAATATTAGATTGGCTTCAGTTTGGGTTGCAATATTAGATTGGATTCAGTTTGATCCTACAATAGTAGTGCCACCCCACAACACAACACCTTACCTCCTCACTTTAACTGTCGCTTCACACACAACCGCACAACACTTGTTCGATATCTCTTCGATACCACCATCACACACACAGCCCCTACTTCCACAGTATTCAGGGAAGTATCTGTCTATCTTTTCTTTTATTTTACTTAATGACATATACATTGGGACAATGTAATTGCTAAGTATGGGGAGGATATTATTTATTTGCATCTTTGTTTTATTTTTTTTAAAAGGTTTTTTAGGTTATTTCTTTTAGGATTTTAAGTTTTTCTTTTTAGTTTTGTCTTTTAAGTTTTTTTGTTCTTCTTTACTGCTATCGTTAGGGTGAACTTTTTATGTGTTTTTTTTGTTGATTCACTCTTAATAATGAATCTTTAGATTGATTTAGGAGCTGTCTAATATATGAGACTTATTATTTTTTTTTTTTTTGCGCATAAGATACTAGCATATGCTTTTAGAGCTTATGATAATTTAATTTAGAATTTACCAATACTAGGATACTTGTGAAAATAAAAGGTAGTTAGTTAGTATACAGTATAGCGAAAAAATAAAAATAAAAAAGGAAAAAAAGAGAAAAAAGAAAGGAAAAAAAATTAGACATTGATCACGTGACTCAGTATCGTTAGTTGGGATAGTGGATCGGCATTAATTTCCCTTAAGTTTTTGTATATATGGAGCCATTGATGGTAGGAGGATTGTCCCATTTATGGGTCGAATTCAGTCTGACTAAAGTCACACATTTTAAAGTTGTTCTATTCTCCTTTGCTAATCGAAATAGGTGACACGGCGCTTGTTCTCCTTAAGTGACTTATGTATGGAGAAGTTAGTGATTGGAGAGGGTTTAGTACCTTTTCAGGGTCGTTTAAACCTAGAAATAACTGGAAATGTTGGTTTGAAATGTCTCGCTGGTTGTTTAGAGTCAAATAAATTAAAAAAAAAGACCTTACCAGTGGCTATTAGTGTTCCCTTTGTATTATTATTTTCTGCTTAAACTGTGAAGAAAGCTGATTGTTTTTCTTATTTGCTAGTGCTACTGGTATAGTGAATTATTTTACGAATTATTGTTTGTTCTCTTTGCATCTGCTCTAATTTAAAAATGAAAATTTAAAAGTCTATGCTTAATCTGATGACAGATTCCTTTTCTTTTAATTATTTATTAGTTTGAGTGATGTAAACATTTACTATGGGGACAGTTGAACATGGTTGATTCTTTTTTTATTGAGTCTTCTTTTAAAAGTTGGTCATGGGCATACTTGAGGGCAATTATAAGATAGTGTGAGGGAATTTGATTGAGCACAAAATGTACATTATTTTTACACTATTTTATTATATTATTTGAGGGTCTTATTGAAGATTTGCTATTGATTTGCTATTAATTTGCATGTTTTTGTAATTTTGGACAGATTGGAGGCAATTATACAAATATGAAGGTTTTTTAGGATTAATGACAACAATTGCCAATGTAGAGTCAAAGTCAACAATATTTTATCTGAAGACTTATTTAGAAAGTAAATAAACTGATAGGATTTTTATGTTTTGAATTTAGAATTTTCAAATAAGAATTCTAAGGAGATTTTTAATGATTTTCAGTTTTGTAACAGAGTATATATTTACTCTGAATGGTTAGACCGAGAGAGTTTTTGGTTCTGAATAAAACACTTTACTTTGTTTCCTTCCTTCTTCTTACTATCAATTTGATTGAGACGATGATGTTCACTGCGCACATGGGGTGCTAAACTAGTCTCATCCAGTTAAGTCGTTAATTATTGTGTTGTGGAATTGTTTAATCGTGCTATGTTATTTAATATTTATGTATTCTCTATGGGGTTGGTTAAATGCACATGTTATTCTAATTAATTAATTAAGTGCGCAATTGATTGATTAATTAGGATTAAAACATTGCACGTCAAATAGCTCGTAGTTAATTTGACATAGGTAGTGTTGAGATTGCATAATCATAATTCAAGAATTATCACTACAAGAAATTATACTTTTAACAGCTACTAATTAGCAGCTGGCCCATTTTTTCTAGCTGTATATAACTTTTGGCAGCTGGCATTTAAAATGCCAGCTGCTAATTATTTTAATATTTAGATTTTTGGCAGCTGACTCATTTTAGGTCAGCTGCCAAAAACTTTTGGCAGCTGATATTTTAAAGGCCAACTGCTAATTCTTTTGCAAATTTTATACTTTTAGCAGCTGACCCATTTTAGGCCAGCTGTTAATAACTTTTGGCAGCTGGCCCAAAATAGCCAGTTGTCTTTATTTTCAATTGGCGGGATAATTCCCGCCTAATTCAAAACTTTTGGCAGCTGGCATTGCCAACTGCTAAATAACTTTTAGCAGCTGACATTGCCAGCTGCCAATACAAACAAAAATCTATTTAAAGACAAACTTGACATTCATTTACTCTTCAATTTTTTTCTTTCAACTCTTAATCTTCTCTTTTTTTCATATCTCTCTCTTATTCTTCATTCTAAAAGTTAGGATGAATTTTAATCTTACTTTCACCAATATTGACTCTAAAATTTAAGTCTTTACCACTTTTGACATGGATTGTTCCACTTTCATTATTTTGAGGTAATATTTATTTTATTTTATTGATATTTGTTTTGATTTTTAATTACTTGCAAGTAGAATATAATATTTAAAGTAGTGAAAATTCTTTAAAATGGGCTTTTTAAAGTTCAAAATATAATTATAGGTCTGTTTTGAAAAACATACAAAAACAGGCTTTTAAAAATTTAGTTTTCACTCAATAGGCTAAGTTTCCCAAAATACTCCTAAAACTTTACAATTCACAGATGCTGTGATTTATGCTCACAGTCTGTGAATTACGATCACAGCTGTGAATGGCCTATGGAGTGAAAATCAAACTTTAGTGTTGCAAACTTTTAAAAAGTGCTTATAATTGTATAGTAAACTTTTTATGGCCTATAAAAAAAATTTCCCTTTAAAGTATTGTAAAATTTGATTTATATTGTAAGTATTATCATGTTTAATTTTTTTTTTTAATGATATATGTAGGGTGGAAATTTTGTTGGTGAAGATGGAATGGAAAAGGTGTGCTTGAAGTAAGAATAGAATTTAATTTTGTAAATATGTATTACTTTATGCAAAGTGTTTGATTGTTACAATATGTTCAACATTTTTAAATTTGAAATTTGATGAATTAGTATTAGTGTAGATATGGATTTAATTATTTATAATTAAATGTATTATTTGATTTTTATAAATTTATATTGTATGTAGTGATTAATATTTGTAATAATATTATTATTTGTTATTTTATAAAAGATTATTAATTATATAAATATTATTTTTTTTGAAAAATAAATACATATTGGCAGCTGACTTTAACAGTTGTTAATAACTTTTCGCAGCTACCAATGTTCGATGTCAAAAGTTATTAACAGCTAGCAAAGTCAGTTGTGAAAAGTTATTAACAGCTGGCAATGCCAGCTGCGAAAAGTTATTAGCAGCTGGCAATGGCAGCTGCTATAAGTTATTAGCAGCTGGCAAGAATCAGCTGCCAAGTATCTAACTTTTAATAGCTCCCATTTTCTCAGCTGATTTTGCAGCTACTAATGTCAGCTGTTTATACTTATTGTCAGCTGACATTAGCAGTTGTCAATACCCATTTTTCTTGTAGTGTACTTACTGATTCAATTATGATCACGAGCCTTTTCTAATTCTTAATGCGGTCTACGTTAGATCAGTGATTGATTCAAAGGGTCGTGCCCGGTCAGTCTAAAAAAGGAAAGGATTGATTATTATGCATGTTGTCAATAGCTATAACTGTGACTATTAAACGCTATAGATATTTTTAGTTTTGATGATCAACACTTAATCGACTTAGCTGGATGTTCAATTGTAATTGGTTTTTAATCTTTGATTTAGTTTTAGTTTAAATATTCACATATTCTCAAAACCCCATTTAGTTTGATTTGATCATTACAATTACATTTATTAATTTCCGTCCTCTGTGGATCGACCCGGTTTCTACAATTTTATTGTGTTTGTAGGTTAATTAAGGGCTTGTTTGTTAAATAATGTTTTCAATTAGAGGTTAGCGTTTTCAGAATTTTTAGAGGTTTGACCAAAATTAAACCTCTAATTTTTTAAAATAGCTAGCTAAACTTGGTTAATAGCAACTTAATCAGCTGATTTGATCCAAAGCGCTAATTTTTAAAACACTGATAGTAAGAGCGTTTGAGAGGTTTTAAAATTAGAGGTTTGTTAAAAAGACCAAATTACCTCACTTTTAATTAGATTTATATTAATTATATATTAATAAAATAATTGAAGCGTATTATAATAATGTTTAATACTTTTAGTATTATCTTTTTATTATAATATTTTATAATTAATTTTTTTTACTATTGTAGCAAGCATATTATTTTTTAGTAGATTATTTTAATTAAGGGTTATTTTCATTTTTGTTATTTTATAACTTTTATTTACATCATATAGCCCAACTTTAAAAATTTTACAAAAATAATCTTTCAAACTTTCACTTTTCAAAAATGAACCAAATTGACCATTTTATCCTTCTGTAAAAATCTTTTACACTGATGTGTGAAGGTGTGAAAGTGGTCTGTGAAGAGGACCTTCACATATGTGATAGTCTATTTTTGAAAATTAAAGTTTGAGTGGCTCAAAAATAGAAATAAACTTCTATTGGTTTAGTTTTGAATTTTTAAACTTTATTTGATTTATTTTATATAATTTTCCCTTTAATAATTGGTATAAAAATAGTAAATATTATTAAAATTATTATTTATTAGTATTAATAATAAATATTAAAATATTTAACTCATTGTATTACCTATTTGAAGGTAGTAATGTAAGGGCATCTCCAACGGTTCAAAAATACCGTCCTAGGCCCATCAATTTTCTTACGCGTCCCATCATCAGGATCGCCCCATTGTGCCAATTACGTGGGACGTCCCTCTGCGCAGGGATGTCCCAATCCACGTCTTATCATTATTTCTTTTATTTTTTTTCTTTTTCTGAGTTGACATTAGTCAACCATGTCAAGCTTTTGTTTTATTTTTCACTCACAAAAACGGTAATAACTTCATTCTTTTATGTTTTATTTTGTTTCACAACAGTAATATATTAATATTTATGTAACGGTAATACATGTGTTTGGTAATTTATATTTTTTATATTTTAACTAACCGTTGTAACGGTTAGATTTATTAAATTTAATATATTTAATAAATCTAACGGTAATATTATATATTTTATTTAATTTTAAATGTTAAATTTAATCTAGAAATACCCTTCTTTTCTTATATTTTCTTCACCATCCTATCTCACACCATTACAAATTTCTCTCATTCTTCATATCTACAACTTTCAAAAGTGATGGATCCAAATCAAATTCCAATTATCCACCAAATTCCACTTCTCCTCCACATTCAAATGATCAAACCTCACAAAATATGTCGGAAGATTGGATTGTGAACTACGCAATGGATAATTCAGCCGAGCGACATATGGAACTTGCCTTGGAGTTGTATATGGTGAGAACTTCTTCAGCTAGATCTCGTCGACATATAGATAGGGATCGTGAAGCAGGGCATGAACAAATTGTTAAAGATTACTTTGCACCTAATCCTGTATACACACTTGAGGCATTTAGACGAAGGTTCCGAATGAATAGACATGTGTTCATTCGAATTGTGGATTCTTTATCTGCTTTTGATCCTTATTTCACGCAAAGGAGTGATGCGGCAGGGAAAAAAGGTTTGTCTCCTTTACAAAAATGTATTGCTGCCATGCGGATGTTAGCATATGGAGTATCAGCTGATGCCGTCGATGATTACGTGAGAATTGGAGAAAGCACCGCAATTGAGTGTTTAGAGAAATTTTTTGAAGATATTATTTTGGTGTTTGAAGCAGAATATCTACGAAGGCCAAATGCATATGATATCCAACGATTACTACAAATGGCAGAGGCTCGTGGGTTCCCTAGCATGCTTGGGAGCATTGATTGTATGCATTGGTAGTGGAAAAATTGTCCTAATGCTTGGAAAGGTATGTTTTTGGGCGGTTACCGCGGAGTGCCTACAATAATACTTGAAGCAGTGGCTTCAGCTGATCTCTAGATATGGCATTCTTTTTTCGGTGTTGCGGGATCGAATAACGATCTCAATGTGTTAAATCATTCACCGGTATTTGATGACATTCTACAAGGTAACGCTCTGGCAGTTAATTACACCGTGAATGGCAACAATTATACTATGGAATACTATCTAACGAATGGTATTTATCCTGAATGGGCTACATTTGTGAAAACAATTTCTCGACCACAAGGAGACAAGCGAAAGCTATTTGCCCAATATCAAGAAGGTTTGCGAAAAGATGTTGAGCGAGCATTTGGAGTTTTACAATCTAGATTTGCAATTATACGTGGCCCAGCGCGATTTTGGAAGATGGAAACACTTGCCAAAATAATGAGAGCATGCATTATACTACATAACATGATTGTTGAGGATGAGAGAGATACATATGCAGGTAACTTTGGTCAAATTTCCTCTTATGACGATGTGGCTAACGAAATTTCCCCACCCAAATTAGGAGAATAAACTTTCGGTCCATATGAAAGATATATTCAAACGAATACTCAACTACGTAATAGAGAAGCGCATCGACAGTTGCAGACGGATTTGGTTGAACACGTTTGGCAATTCCACAATGCTCGTTAAGTTATCAAGCGCCAATTACATCTTATTATGTTAAATTTTCTCTACTTATGTAGTTTATTTTATGTGTGTAATGTTTATTTGATTTGTGTAACGAGTTTTATTTTCCTTGGGTTGTATTTGATCAACTTTTTAATTTAATGAATTGAATGTTTAAAAAATAAAAACCCTACAAATTGTGTTGTTATTGAATAATATTTAAAATAATTATCTATTTTTCAAAATAATAAAATATAATTATATTTTTTGAAAAAATAATTTAAATATTTAAAAAAAATTATAATTATAATTCTATAAAGGGATTGTTAAATACCGCAGCAAACTTATTAATACCGCATCTATTATTCCACTTTTACCCTTTTATTTGATTTCTTCTCCACAACTTATCTCCAATATTCTTCAAGAATTCCAAAAGCAAAAACAGTTTTCCCTCTTAAAAGAGTCCACTCACCTTATTTTTCCTCTCCTCCTCTAAGGTTTTGAGAAACATTGGCATGTCCATAGAGTTTTCCTCTAGGGTTTTGAGAAACATTGGCATGTCCATAGAGTTGACAGATAGGTATTAATAAATTTGCTGCGGTATTTAACAATCCCTTCGAATAAAACATAATGATACGTAGGTATAGTTACTTCCATCAATGTCTTCTATGATTATGTAATTGAAAAAAAAATAAACGGGTTGAGATAATGAAAAAAAAAATTATTTGAGCTGAGACGATAAAAAAAATTTGAACGAGTTTAAATCATGAAAAGAAAATAATCAGTTGAGACGAGAGAACGAAATAAAGAGTTTCAATCAAAATAAAAAATTATTTTTTTTATTTTTAATTATATTGAGGATATAATTGGAAAATAAATTCGGTATTAATCAATTTGCTTGCGGTATTTATCACTTTTGTTCTATAATCTTAAATTTAAAATGAAAAATATTATTATTTTATAAATTTATTATTAAAATATGCAGTTGGGACCAAGGTTGGGACTCCACCACTGAAGAAGAAAAGCGTCAGGTCCATCCTTTATGATGTGGCAGTAGGTGGGGTAGGAGTTAGGATCTTGAGTCCCATGACCATCGGAGATGGTCTAAGATATATTTTGTGACAAATAAAAATAAACTTTTAAAAATATTTGTTTACGTCATTTTATAATTGAATCCGTTAATAGTATATTATTAAATAGCTAATTACGAAACACCATATCATTAACCACCACTAATAGTTGGTCAAACCGGTAATTGAATCCCCCAACCGCTAACCGCTAATTGAATCTGCTAACGGCTAACCAGTGACAGTTAATTGCCAAACAGGTTCTAAATATTGACGGATTCGACACCCATCAAACACCATTAATAAGAAGTTCAGCAGATGAAAGGGAAAAAAAAAAACACCTAATACAGATTGGAAAAAATAAATCTGTAACAAATTCTATAAGTGTATAAATGTTTTGGCTGTTTGCACTTCTATTACTCTCGTAACCCTAGAATTAACTCATTTGAAAATCATAAGGTGTTATAAATGTATATTTGTGTATAAATTCAGCTTTTCAGAAATGAATAATACACAGAAAAATACAAATTAAAATCTTTATTATGTTTGTTTAAAACTTTCAATATATATAAATTTTATTTGCTTGGTATATAGTAGTATTAGAAAAACAAAAGATTAATCATCATCTCCGAAATTGAAAGAAAGTGATGCATATATATGTAACAAATTATAGTAAAAAACAACTAACTACTTAGGATTCTTCTTCTCTTTACCGGTGTCCCATTCCTTTGTCTTTTTCTTTTGTTTGTCATGGTATACCCATCTATACACTTTGAATGTGCCTTCAACCTCTCTCTCTCTCTCTCTCCACCAATCACGGAACTACCAACACCAAACATCTCAAACCCTAAAAACCAAAACTATCACAATTTCCAGATTTGCCCACCTACAATACAAACAACTCTTCACAATTAGAATTAGTAGGACACCCTCCAAAACACCATTCAAATTACAAATTCATAATCTCATGATTTTAAATTCATAATCTCATGATTTTAAATTCATAATCTCATGATTTTAAGTGCAGGGTTGCTTCTTGGAGGTTGTTTGCTTGTGTATTGAATTGTATCACTTTATTAGACAATCGAAGTTAAAGCTCTTCCTTTACTTTCAAAAGAAATTGAGCCCTCATCATTTCGTCACTTCCACCCCAATCCTTCTTTTTAATTTCCTTCCAAACAAAACTTTGTCCTCTCTCTTTTACTTTAATACTATTATTATGAACATTACTCATATAGACACGTGGACTCCAAATTCACTTTATAAAATTAAATATTTTAAAAAACAAATTAAACAGTTTGACTATTAATTTGAACACGACCTTTTGTTCTATCAATCACATATTCCACCTTAGTTTCAGGCTTGAGCTATGGCGCCAATCACATCCTCTTTACAATTTCTTCTTTTTCAAAATATTTAAAGAAAAAAACAAATACTTATAATAAAGTATTCCAAATAATTTAAATAAAACATAAATTGAAGTTGTTGCATGTAATGCAAAGCAAATAATAGTATAGCTATTTATTGGAGTAGATAAAAATGATGGGGTTTATGAGGTAGGTAAAGGAAGGTGTAAATAGCAATAAATGGTGTGTTGCAAATATTGGTATTGATGAATGGATATTTTGATAGACTTTAATGCCAATTGATCCAGTACTAGTAGTTGTTTAACCTAAACCTAATGAGAATCGGTTTTGAAGTTAGAAGAGAAGAGGTAAAGTCGATGTCAAATAGATTAGATTAGATAGGTGATTGTTGTTGACTATAAAGTATAGTATAGTATAGAGTTGCCAAATATTTAAAATAGTTTGGATTTAGTCACCAAATATTGACTTATGTACCTCCTTATACTAACTAATTAAATGTTATAAATATGATTGATACTGTACTTTTGTTGAATATAATTAAGCGTAGAACATAAGGCATTTGGATTATTAACAACATGGTTAATCTAATATTCATAAGATGTATTATGAGGATTTTAGATTAAAATCGGAAAAACTATTTCGAATTAAATAAATTAGGATACCATTTGAATAAAAATAAATTAATTAACTATTTAAAAAATAATGAATATATTTATAAAATTTAAATAAATTCTCACAGTGTAATAAAATTATATATAAATAAATATAAGTAAAAATATATTTGAATTATATCTATTTATATAAAAATACGTACTGAACTTATTTAATAAAAAATTGAATTAATATTTTATTAAATTTTATAATAAAATTTTAATAAATTAGAAAATATATATCAATGTTGTTTCGTACATTTAAGGGTTTTTATATATATATATATATATATATATATATATATATATATATATATATAGACTTTTTAAAGTTTCAATTTTATTTATAAATCAATTTTCAAATTCTTTTAAATATAACGTTTGTAAAATTTGGTTTGCACTCCATAGGTTGTGCTTCCAATTTTACCCTCGAGTTGAAATTTTCCTAAAATCGACGCACTTCACATATTTGGGATTCACGATCACGTATTTTTTATATGAAATCAAAATTTCTGATTCAGTAATTATTTTATTTCTGATCTAGGTTCAAAGATATTTGAAGAGATTTCAGAATTTGTAAAGTGATATCAGAATGACAGAACTGAAATTAAAAATTTAGTAGATGATAGAATTATAGCACGACCTATTTATATTAATAAAATTAAAAATCAAACTTTCTTCATTTTTTTTTAAAAAAAAATTGAAAATGGACCTATAAATAAAATTCAAACTTTTTGATGGGCTATTTTCAATAATTTCTACTTTATTTAAAAATATAAATAAATTATTATTTTAATATATTATATTAATATATTTATATTATATTAATATAAATATTGATACTTATATAATATACTAAATTTATTTAAATTTGAAAAGTTTAAAATTGAAAATTTTTAATTTTAAAATTTAAATTCAAAATAAATTTAAAGAAAATAATAAAATTTATTTTAGTTCCGAATGGAATGGGAGCTGCTTCTGGAAAAGAACATGAGGATGGTGGTCTGTTTAGGAGCAGGGTGGGACCTTCATTCCCTCCTCAATTCCCGCACTATTAATCGCCCGCTTCAGTTTCACTATTTACTTTGAAACCAATAATACACATTGTCTGTAAATCCAATTGTACACATCATTATTATCACAACAATAAAAATTTCATAGAGTACACTCCACACCTTTGTATCCTCTAAATTAATAATAATCATGCACCCCACAGCTTGTCTATATCCATAACATTTCAAAAACATAAAACTACAAAAAAAAAAAAAAAAAATTACAATATCACAATCCTCGTGATACATTTTAATAACTAAACAAATCACCTCGGGATTCTTCGTCTTCGTTTTGTTTTAATCATATTTACACACCCACATCGCGTACATCAAAAGAAAAGCAATTCAATATACAATTAATACCACAAAAGTATGGTTCTCAAAAGACTCAATAAATAAATAAAATCAATCACCTTGGCCCCACCTCAATATTCCAACTAATATGTTGAATTTTTTCCCTAATATTACTCTCTCTCTATATATATATATATATAATATACACACACATGAAACTCACTCACTCCACTACACAGCAGCAATGGCATCAACAACAAAGCTAATGTTGTGTTTGTTTTTTGTTCTATTGGGTTCTGAAATTGAAGCTAGAGAAAGCCAATTCTTTAGCAAAATCCCAACAACTAACAACAATCAGGACACAGTGGTCACTGTGCCGACAAAACAACAAGAACAGGTATCAGTTAAGCCACAAGAGCAAGATCCGAGCTTCGTTCAAGAGACACAAAACGGTTACGGATTGTACGGTCAAGACAACACCAACAACTATCAGTTCAACAACAAGGAGAGCTTCGAACCGTACACGAACAACAACGAAGAGGAAGAGAAGAAAGTCAAGTACGAGCCGTACATGACGCCACTTCACTCCGACAACAACAAGAATGGGTACAACACGAGGCTTGGAGATGAGTCGTCCAAGTACGAGGAGACGATGAGACAAGGCATGAGTGATACGAGGTTTATGGAGGATGGGAAGTATTATTATGATGTTAATGATGAACAGAAGAATAACAATAACAACAACTACTATCATCAGAATACAAGGCAACAGCAGGTTGATTATTCCAGGAATCAGTTCAATAACAACAATAGAGGAAACTATTTTCAGAATTCTTATGACGACAATTTCAATAACAACAACAGGTTCAACAACCAAGAAGAGCAGTTTGAGTTCGATGAGATTCAGGACTGATTGGTTTGAAAGACTGTTTTCATGTTGTTGTCATCACTTGATGGTTATGTGTTGTTATGGGTATTATGGGAAGTTAATTAATTGAAAGAATATATATATATATATATATATATATATTCAAGAAAATAGATATCATACTATTTTTATTTTTGTTTTTCTTGGGTTTGATAGTGTCCATTTTTCTCCTTCTTTCTTGCTTTGTAAGAAGTAGATGGGGATGTTGATGTTGTCTGGTTTTTTATATTTATTAATAGTTATATAATAAATTGTATAAATATTGTATTGTTTTACTTTCATATTACTTCATCTATTAAAGAATTTTGAGTTTTTTTTTATAAAATAAATTATTAAATACAGATTTAAATTTACATAAAATAAAAATTAGTTAAAATCTTAAAAATAATTCATGAAACTATCGAAATTCTAAATTAAGAAGTAAGTAAGAAAAATCAGTAATACTGAATAATAATACTGAATATGAAAATTGAAAAAAAAATAATATTCCAATAAAATTATTATTTTAAATAATTTCAATTGTGTACATTTTTGAAAATAGTCAAATTTAATTTTTATTTTATTTTATTTTATAAAACTAGCGTGAGATGAAAATGAATAACAAACGAATAAATTAGAATTATTTTAGATTCGACTTGATTTAATATTTGTTTGTTATTCTAAATATCATTTAATTTTATTAAATTTATAATTAAAATGTATTAAATTGAATATCATATTAAAAATTAAATATGCATTTAGTTTCAACAACTCTCCAAATACTTTAGTAAAATATTTTTTTTATAAAAATTAATTATTAAATGTAATTTTGGATCAATTTAAAGTGCTCTTGTATTATCATTAAGTTGGCACAAGTTGCAGGGCGTGTGGTCCATAATATAGACAGCAATATTAACACCTACCAAAAAGTTCTAAAATGGTCATATTTTGTGAAACAATCAATCACTTTAAGAAATGAAAACAGCGTATGCTAATCTTCTAGGTTGAACATTGGATTTATGTAATTGGGGCCATGTGATTAGGATTTGTAAAGAGACATATAGATTAGATGAATTTCATAGTCTTGATAGATCTATCAATCCATCTTTTTCAAACAAACAACTAGTGTGGTCTCTCCTCCACACCCACTTATCTCCGAAGACTTTTAGCCAACAACAAGTAGAAAAAATGCAGAGCACTAAGCACAAGCACTTGCAATTGCTCTTTTTTTTTTTCTACGCGTTTGCTCGTGGTTTGGTCTGGTTGGCACTCAATTTTAATGGAGCATATAGCATGCCAAATGAGATATTGTACTGGTCTATATTGCTTTGATTAGGAAATTTTGGGTTCTATCCCACGTACTTTTTAGTTTCTAGTTCGATTCGTTTTTGTTTCTAACTCGATTCAACTAAAGCAATTAGTCCAAACACAAATGTATTATTTACTGTGATTAGCAAACTGTATAGTTCACGGAAATGATAGTAATAATTATAAGTTATTCAGACAACTCTTTCTTTCTCCCCCACAAAATTATTTTTTATTGTTTATATCTTTCAGGGGAACAACTCCACCATGGCGAGACAATCCTCATATAAAATTCTTTTAATCGCGAGACTCCAATCACAATGGTCATCACCTCTACTGAGCATGACCTCAATCTAATAATCATCACCCCATACATACGAGATAGTTTTTTCTTCATAACACAAACTCTACTTATAGTTATCATCAAACATACTTTTTTAATTTATTTCCTTTTCAACTAAGAAATATAAGCAACCAAATTAGAAAAATCAAAATTTTCAAAATAATAATAGATCCAAACTCAAAATAAGAATTTTTCCAAAATTTTTTTTTTTTTTTTATGATTCAGGTCAATCGTAACCGCCCTCATTTTTATTAAAAGATGTATTTGTAATTGTTGCTTTTGATCCAATAAGTTGATCAACTTACAAGGCACACCTAGGGTTTTATTAAATCCTAATGACAGTCACATGTCTGCCTATAATCAATAAGATCAACACCACCTATTTTAGGTTATCAATACCTAAACCAACACTACAACAACTGCATAGACTAAATGTTATCATCACTCACTCTAGCACCTACATGAGTAACTAAATTTCAATCACATTATAGTTACAATTATTTAATATTATAGAATAGACTATATCTATACTATACACAATCACAGAACCAATTAATTAATTTAGCTAGACATTAAAATGGGTTGTTTTTCTTAGGTGGATAGTTGATGATCCAATTCAATCCAACCACACTCACCAAATGCAAGATAAGTAGGGTTACACTTAACACATTTCAATTTAAAGCATTCAATATATTCTTTGAATAAGAAGATATATTGACTTTAAAAAGATAAAAGAAAAAAATGAAATTATTCATGATTGAGTTGATTTTCTCCGTGAATGCCGGTCTGACTTGTCTAAACTTATTTTATTTAACTTTAACTTTAACTTTGTGAACTTTTGTCCTTTTGACTTATGTTTGTTTTTACATGTATTTTGAATATGATAAGTATAGGCACATTTATCTTCAATGTATCAAAGGGACCATATTTGAAACCACATAGTGTTTGATGGTGAGTTTTAGGGTACCCACATAGTAAGTAATAATTAATTGATTCAAGAAACATATAATTGTAAAAGCATTGATGATGTTGGATATATAGGCAATGGAATGGTGAAAAAGTAAAAGCAATGCATTATGGAGAAGATATAATAGTGAGTAATAATAGAACCACCCACTCTGATTCCCCACCACACCAAAAATCTGAAAATGATCATGTTAGATTAGGTTGGTTTTGCTTCCAGAACCTGTTTCCAGAATCATTCATTTTTGTGTTTAATAAAATTTATAGTAAAACCATATTTTTATTTTGTTATGTGAATTTAATTCGATTAGCTGCTCAAGTTGCTCACCATATTTATGTGCCTTGATTTAAAGTAGCTTTTGGTGGATGCAACTTCTAGCATTTAGAGATATGCACACATTGAAATTCTAAATTTCATTATATAAATAAATTATAGAAGTATATTATTTGTTAGTTTGAGTTGTTATCCGAAAAGGAGCCATGTTGAGGGTTACGGTTGGGCTCCCAAACCTAACCTCCATAGATATAAATATAATTTTATTTTAAAAATTAAAATAAATTTTGCAATAGTTTTATTTTATTTATATTAGGACGAGAAATGAGATAAGTCAACTGAATCTAAAAATACTATGATAATAGGAAAGTTTTGTGTTTTATATATCACTGTTTTTATGAATAGTAAAGCAATGGATGTTACATGTTTTTAAACACCACAACATCTCAACTCTACATCTGCAAAGTTGTTTTCATGGTTATTAAAACTCTTTAAAATAGTATCACCTATTCCTCCTCGTATAGTTGTATTTTGTCTTATAGCTTATTGTGTGAATCCTCTACTGTAGGTACAGAAAAGTTACAAAGAAGAGCAGTGTATCATGTATTGAATAGGTGGCTATGGAAATTTGTTGCAAACATTGGGCTTGAAAACTTGCTGGACTTGAATTAGTCA
This sequence comes from Cardiospermum halicacabum, assembly GCA_031304145.1. Taxonomy (NCBI): domain Eukaryota; kingdom Viridiplantae; phylum Streptophyta; class Magnoliopsida; order Sapindales; family Sapindaceae; genus Cardiospermum; species Cardiospermum halicacabum. Next base: position 22,984,846 of record CM062395.1, read on the forward strand.
TGAGGCTTATTGTTCTTAAGCCCAAATTACTTCTTTAGAGACATTATTTTCGTTGATAGATGTATTTTCATTTACACCCTCTCGCAAACTCAATGTTCCTTTTGTCATGTTGAGTTTGTAGAGAACGTTGAAGAACCGAGTCACTCCAAGGATCGTAGTAAAGAAATCAGTCAATTGATCAGTTGTACTCATGTACCTTAATTATAATTTCCTCACTTTCCCCCTTACAAAGTGAGCATTAATTTCTATATGCTTACTTCGAGATTGAAAAATTGGATTTTGAGCTAAAGCCTTGCACTTGTGTTGTCGCACCAAATTATTGGACGTTGAGAAACATTGAAACCAAGTTCCTTTAGCAAAGCCATTAACCAAATAAATTTTGTGGTTACATGAGAAAGAGATCGATACTCTGCTTATGAGGTAGATTTTTTTTTTACGACCATGGAAGCAAATTATCTTCTAAGAAGACACAGTTTCCAAATGTGGATCTTTTATCGTCAATCAAACTCGTCCAGTCAAAATCACAATAAGCTTCCAGACTTAGAGAAGATCTTGAAGGTTTGAAGGCTAGATTCATATCAACTATCCCTTTTAGCTATCTTAAGACTCTCTTACATGTTATCCACTAATTCTTAGTAGAATGACTTAGAAATTGACTTAATTTGTTTGTGATAAATGTAATATCTGGTCTTGTATGGTTCAGGTACTGAGGAGCTCCAACTGTGCTTCGATATAGTTGAGGATGATTAAATGGCTCACTATGGAGCTGATGAAGCTTAGAATTAACAACAGCTGGTGTTAGAGCAGGTTTGCAATTTTTCATATTGGTCTTCTTGAGCAGGTCTTTTATATACTTAGTTCAAGATAAGTAAAGCCTTGTTTCATCTTTTTTAATTTCAAAATCTAAGAAATAACTGAAACTCCCTAAAGCCTTTAGCGCAAAACTAGATTATAGTTTATCAATCACTCCTTTAACTTGATTAGGATTGCTACCTGTTATAAGAATATCATCCATGTAGACAATGAGAAGTGTAATATATGTTTATCCTTTTGATAGAAAAGAGAAGTGTTAGACTGCAGATTTGCGAAACCCCATGTCATTAAAGCTTCCTTTAGCCTATTAAACCAAGCTATAGGGGCTTGTTTAAGGCCATATAAGGTTTTATCCAGTTTACACACAAAGTCAGGATGCTTTTTACTCTCAAAGCTTGGTGGTTGGTGAATGTACACCTCCTCCTCTAGCTTTCCATTTAGGAAAGTATTATTTATATCAACCTGCTGAATGTCCAATTATGCGTCACAGCAAGTGACATAAATACCTTAATGCTAGAGCTTTTAATGACTGGACTATATGTGTCAAAGTAGTCAATACCTGCATTTTGATAATAACCTTTAACCACTAATCTAGCCTTGTGCTTTGATATTGTTCCATTAAAATTAAACTTTGTCTTATAGACCCATTTAGTTCCCAAAACATTCATACTACTATCATAAGGAACTAGGTTCCAAGTTCTATTAGAAATGAGAGCATTCTACTCTTCACACGTTGCCTTTTGCCATATTGGATTAGCTAATGCTTCATGAATAGTCTCAGGTTCATTGGGTGAGGGTGTTTGTGTGGCTAAATAAAGCTTTGGTTTGAAAATGCTACTTTCGAATCTAGTTTGCATAGGATGATGTGATGTGTTTTCGGGTTCTTGAATTTGATTGATACTGATTTGATTTTGATCTTGTGTTCAGTTTGTTTGAGTGTTTAAAGGACTTGGAGAAGAACTTATAACTCTAGAATTTCTGCTCTTTCTTGATAGTTTTCTAAGGAACTCATTTCCTTTGAGGAGACTTCATAGGTTCCTTTGTTTGGGCTGTGATAGTTTGCAGAATATGAAGGTAAAATTGAAATTGGTAGACTTGTTATGACAAGTTTTTCTTTGTGTTGAGTTGGCTGAAAAAGATCAGAATAAGGAAAATCTTTTTCATTGAATTCTACATGTTTGGAAATGTGGATTTTTCCATCAGAACATAGACATTTAAAATTTTTATGTTGAGCACTATAGTTGTAACGTCCGACCCCCGCCCCCGGATGACCTAAAGCACGATAGCAGGGTGCCACATTATTTACAATTGGTCTTAAGGCTGACCACTAGCCCCACAGACCATCATTACGCTTTCCAGCATGTTTTTTCCTTACTTGCATGCTTTCTGGAAAAATTTCCTAGAAGGTCACATATCCCAAGATTGTTCCAAGCCAAGCACGCTTAACTTTGGAGTTCTCAAGTTCTGGGCTCCTAAAAAATAATTTGCACATTGGTGATATGAGTAGTAATTCAATTCCTTTTAACCATGTCTCAATATGGGGTGTTACAATCCACCCCATTAGGACACAACGTCCTCGTTATGGTTAGCCCACATCATTCCCAGAATCTTTACCCTCACTAGATGAATGCCCTTGGCTCTTCCGTCCATAGGCGCATTTGCGATCGCAGAGTTGCTCTGATACCATTTATAACGTCCAGCTCCCGCCTCCGGATGACTTGATGCACGGTGGCAGGGTGCTACATCATTCACAACCGGTCTTAAGGCTGACCACTAGCCCCACAGACCACCATTACGCTTTCCAACATGTTTTTTCCTCACTCGCATGCTTTCCGTAAAAACTTTCAGGAAGGTCACCCATTCCAAGATTGTTCCAAGCCAAGCACGCTTAACTTTGGAGTTCTTAAGTTCTAGGCTCCCGAAATACAATGATCACATTAGTGATATGGGTAGCAATTCAATTCCTTTTAACCATGTCTCAATATGGGGTGTTACAATAGCCTAAGAAAATGCACTTCTGTGTATGAAAACCTAATTTGTGAGTTGAGTAGAATCTTAAGTAAGGGAAGCAGGAACATCCAAAAGTTTTAATAAAACTATAATTTGGTTTCCTTTTGAATAACTTTTCATGGGGTGAAATGTCATTCAAATTAGGAGTTGGAAGATTGTTTATGAAATAGGTTAAGAAAGAAAATGTTTCAAACCAAAACTGTAAAGGCATTTTACCATGGGCTAAGAGAGTTAGTCCCATTTCAGTTATATGTCTATGTTTTCATTCTAGTATTCCATTTTGTTGATGAGTATATGGACAACTATACCTTACAGTGATGTCTTCTTCTTTTAGAAAGGTAACTAATGCTGAAAATTCACCTCTCATGTATGATTAAAAGGATTTGATCTTTTTGTTGAATTGAAGCTCAATTTGTTTCTTAAATTCAATAAAAATTTTGAGAGTTTTTTATTTTAATTTTAATGGAAAAATCCAAATGAATCTTGTGCAAACATTAACAAAAATGATATAGTATTTGAAACCTTCATTTGAAGCAATTGAATATGGTCCCCATAAATCTGAGCAAATGAGATTTAAAGGTTTTTTTACTATTAAATCTAATTTGTTAAAAGGGAGTTTGTGAAGTTTTTCAAATTTGCAAGAATCACAATGCTCAAGGATTTCAGAATCAAAATTTAAATTCATTTTCTTTAAAACGAGCTTCAAAATAGACAGTGATGGGTGACCTAATTTAGCATGTCAGTATCTCATATCAACTTTGGAGGGTAAACTATTACTAGGTGTCTTTGACAGACTCGATTGACTATAACTAATACTATATTAAGCTTTAAGACTTGGAGAGGAAAACCTAAGACTGGATGGATCTGATGTGAAGTTTTGAGGTTTGATTTGAGCTTCTAGTAAGTGCTAACTATACTGCACATCCTGGTGTATTCCCTTGAGAAATTCCTTCCTTGAAATTTGATCCTAAAAAACACACCAATTATCAGAAAATTCAATAGTTATTTATTATCCTTAGTTGACTTAGAGATGCTTAAAAGATTTTTGGAAATATTAAAAACATGAAGTATTTGTTTTAGGGTGAGAGATGTGTGTGGTTTATTGTGAAAATGAATGAAGTTAGATCCAATATGGCTAATAAGAATGAGATTACAATTGCCAACAGCTAGGAGTTCCTTGCCACCATACTCAGAACTTGTTGTCAGGTTACCTTGATCAGCAGTTATATGATTTGTAGCTCCACTATCTAGGTACCAAGTAGGATCTCTAACTGTTTCATGAGTAGCTAAAGGTTGCTGATTTTGAACAAAATAGACATGATTTGTTGATGTTTGGCTTCCTTGACTTGATAACTACTGATGAAAACCATGTCTTTGAGGTTGAGTTCCTTGCCAAGTTTGATTAAATCTCTTGTAGCATCTTAAAGCATCATGTCCCGGTTTTGAATAAAGTTGACAGTATGTTCTGGATCCATTCCATCTTCTACGGGCTTTTCTTCCTCTTCCTCGATTAAAGTTTCTACCACCTTGTTGGTTTCTGCTTTGAGTTGCTTCATTGTTAGATGTAACTAAGTTTGCAGTTACAGGCCTAGTAGCTAGATTAACTTGAGCTGATGAGTTGATTTGTTCAATCCTTTGTTCACACATCAGGAGAGTATATTAAATATCTTGAAGAATAGTTTTCTAGATGTTGTGGCGATGAATACTACCATAGAGTCATACTCATGCCCAAGTGTAATGTTCGCAAATTGAGCATAAATTTTGGGCCAATTTGAAATTTTTAAGAGTTTGATTTTCGATACCTTCCTTATCAGAACAAATTAAAATACTATTAAGGGCAATGATGATTTTAGAAAAATTATTTTTAAATTAAAAAGACTAGGATAAAAAAACCCTTATTTATTTTGAAATTAAATATTTAAAAACGGACTTTGAAATTGAAATTGGGCTTTTAGGATAAAACTTGATTCAATTAGAAGTATAGAGTCAAAATTATTTTTAGACTTGGAAAAATATGAATTTTGAACCGAAACGTCACATTTTGGTGAAATTACGATTTTGCCCCTCTTAGCAAGAAAATTTGGAATTTTAAAATCGATAGTGATTTTTAATTCAAAACTTGAAAATAAATTTTTGGAGAAGTGCAAAAGTTTTGAAATTGAATTTCGGTGGAAAACGAACTCGGAATTGGATTGGGCCCAAAGTTGGTCTAATCCAAAACTAAGCCCACATGTGTGTATAAGAACACACACCCACCATCACACTCACTTATTCTCCTCTCTTCTTCTTCTTCTCTTCTCCCTCCAAATACGTTTCTTCTCTTCTCCATGGTCAAAACCCTAAGTTTCAACCTTATTATTTTATCACTTCTATCCACCATTAATACCTCATTTAATCTTCCAACAACCTTCAAGAAGGTCATTGGTTGCTATGTGGGTGTCTCTAAAGCTTTGTTCATGAAAGTTAATTTTCTTTTCTCTATACACTTTTGGGGTTTCAGTAATAGTATTTGATCTTAATTCTAGAATGGTTTTGGAATGTTTTTGAGTTGATTTCCAATGTTAATCAAGTGTCCTAACTTCCATTAGAGTTTAGATATTAAAAGCCCTAAATTTTCTTTATTGATGTTTTGTTCTTGCTTGAGGGAAAATGATTTTGTTAGCAAATATTGTTAAATAATGATCGTAGGATGTTGGTAAATGATTTTGAATTAATTCCCTTTTAAAGAGCCATAATCTCATCTAGTGTGTTAATGCCCTTAATAGTTATGTTATATGATGATTGAATTGTATTGGAGTCTTGTGATGATGTTTGTGTTGATATTGTGCTTGTAGTGTGTTGTATAAGTGTTAGAGCATATTTAGCAACTCACTAGAATCGCACAAAGCGAGCTCTTAGCTTGGGATCGACGGATGCGAGGTTCATATTTCTGTTTTTAGCCCTATATGTTTGTTTGTTATTAATTGATGCATTGAATATATGTCTACTTGTAATTATGTCATGAAATTGGTTAAATAAGATAACCATCCAAAAAATTGAAATGATGAACATTATTGACATGTTAGGGCGTTAGAACATACTTGCGGTTCATGTAGAATCATGCTAGGCGCTGCTCTTGGGAATTGAAGATTGGGTGGACTAAGTCCACATTGTTTGTGATTTGATGAAGTTAGGGTAGAGACTTAATTTTCGCAATGTATTATTGCTTGAATGATGTGATTGTGTGTATTATGATCAAATGGGTTGAATTTATTGTTATTGATAATTGATGTGATAATTGATGTTAATTGAAACTTGAAATGCATAATTGCCTCTTATAAAATAATCGGACTTAATGTCTTCTAATGGCCTAAGATGAATTAAATGCTAATTTGATGACATTAACCTTGAAGGGTCTAGGGATGCAAACGAACACGAGTACTCGTGAACGGTTCGTTAACAGTTTGGTCAAAACTCGGTCAAAGCTCGTTTAGCACTTAAATAAACGATCACGAACAAAATTTGATGGCTCGTTTAATAAACAAGCCGAGCCCGAACAGATCCTTGTTCGGCTCGTTTATGTTCATGAACGGGCTTGTTCATAGCTCATTTATGTTTAATTAAAACTCGTTTGTGTTCGCAAACAAACTCATTTATAGCTCGTTTAATACATATTTTTTCATAAAAATCAATAGACAAAATTTTAATGTATATAAAAAAGGGCCAAATTCAGAAACCCAAATTAAATATATGTCGGATTTTTTAAATTTAGTTTTAATTTAAACTCAATCTATTTTTGTTTAAATTTTACTAAATGAGCTCAAACGAGCTACAAAACAAGCAATTAAATGAGTCTAATCAAACTACTAAACGAGCCGAGCTCGATTAACTTAAATGAGCTAGTAAACGAGCTTAACTCGATTAACTTAAACAAGCTACTAAATGAGCTGAGCTCGATTAACTTAAATGAGCTAGCTAAACGAGCTTAGACGAGTCGAGCTCGAACACACAAAAAAAAATTATCGAGTCGAGCTTGAACAAATATTTATAAAGCTCGTCGAGCTCGAGTCAAGCTCGAGCTCAATATTCGATAAACGAGCCAAACACGAACACCTCGTATACTGGGCTCGGCTCGACTCGTTTACAGCCCTAGAAGGGTCTTGAAATGACTTGTAAAATAATGGAAATGGCATAATTGATGCACTACCCTTGGTAGGGTCTTGATTGAAATGAAATTGACGATGGAAATTGGTGATTTATTATGATATTTGGTAAACATGTAAATGCCCTATAAAGTTGCTATAGATAGTAGAATAAAAGGCATGCCTATGGATAGAAGTACTTCGAGCCATGAATATGCCATGGTTTAGTAGGCGCGGATAGTCTACTTACAGGGTGATGACTCCATCTTATTTACGGGCTTACCCGTCTTGGGATGACGATCCACCTACGGCTCCGACGCATCCTTGCAGTGCTAGGACCGTCTTGGAATTTGTTCACCTACGGGCTTGCTCGTCTTGTGACTTCTGTCCATCTTGATCTCGTTTTTGAAGCTATTATCTTGTTTATAGGCATTCTTCTAAAAATTGATGAACTTGATTAATGAACTTGATTGATGACTTGTATGATTTGGCTAAAAATGAATAAATCAGCAATGGTCATTAAAACATAATAAAGATCTTGAAAATGATCTTGTTATTGAACTTGAAATGTTATTGATGATTGATCTTGATGATGTCTTGATATTGTCTTAATAATGAACTTGAAAAATGCTCTTAAAGATGAACTTGGTAATTGTCTTAAATATGGACTTGATATGATTTGATTATGAATTGGTTAATGGTAATCAAACTTGATAATGGACTTGATAATAAGATGACATTGTTATTGATATTGAAATTGGAATTGGAATTGAAATGAATATGCTTAGTAAGTAAAGATGGCTTATGATCATAATTGAACATATATATCTAGGTGAATGACGTTTGTATGTATCTCATCACCTTACTTGTTTCATAATTGGACTTAAGTAACCAATGGGTATAAATTGGTTTAACTTGTAATAATATTGAATAATGGTGATCTTGGCTAAATAAGTGCTTATGCATGTTTGTGTATAGTCATGATGTCTTTTGATGTGTGTTTGATTGACCAACCCTTAGTCCAACCTCCTTTAGTGAGTCATTTTTAGGTATATTATTTTCTTGTGAAATAGATTGATTGATTATTTGGCATATGAAGAGTGACTAAAGATCATAAGCAGAAGTTATGTATATATGTATATACGTCATGGGTATGCTTATGTGAGTGTTAAAATTGATCATATAGTTTTAAGAGAGGTTAGGATATGGTTTTTGAGTTAAAAGTAGGTTGTTTCTTTAAGTTTTTTTGCTAAGAGATATACAAAATTAGTGCGCTACACAGTCAGTGTGAATCCATACAGTCAGTGTAACAAGTTGTGTAAATTGAGTAAGCTGAGCGATAAAGAATCAGTACTCTACACGGCCAGTGCGAAACTATACGGACAGGCCGTGTAAGCTGTGTAAGCTGCTGTTTTTGAGTTTTAATCGGAGAAAACCACACTGACTGTGTGGATATACACGGACAGACCGTGTTATATGCTGTTACCCTCAGTTTTCACTTATATTTTTGACTTGTTTTAATGTCTACTTTTATTTATTTATTATTATGATTTTTAAATGATTTAATGAGCTATTTTTCATCCTTAAATTTGGAAAAATCCTTTAAGGATGCTAATCCTTCAAAACCCTGTTTATCTAAGTATTTCAAGCTTAAATATTACTTGTCAAGGATGGTGTGATCTCATCTATAAATTGTATGATTGTAAATTGACTTGAAATTTTGCTGAACTACGAGTATTTTCTCTTCAATTGATCGATTTTATTAAGGAAATGGATTTTGATAAGCAAAACACTTTTGTATTAAGCTAAAGGACTAATTCAAAGTCCTAAGTTCTTGAGGATGTTCTTAAAGATTTATTCTTTTAATAATTTATCATGAGTTGTTTTCTACAAATTTATTTGATTCTTCCAAAAGTTAAATGGATAAGAAATATTGTTTTTGACGAACATTTTTTTAAATGCATATGATTACACTTGGATTTTGTAACTTGGTAAACCTTGTAAGGCTGTCAATTGATTAGTTGTTTCTTGATTAGAGAAGTGTCGTGTCTCTTGCCCTAAATAACGAAATGTTACATTAGGTCAATTTCTCTTTAGAGTCGGGTTGTTTGGACTAAAAGGGGGTTTGGCTCTTGATCGATCATCTTAAATGATTGCCTTGATTGTCTTGATGGATAGCCTTTATTGATTGTATTATCGAATGATTTCGCTTGATGGTTTTCCTTGAATGATTGATTGAATGTCGTTTGATTGATTGATTTTCTTGATTGATTGCTAGAACTCAGTTGTTAAATAAGCATGATGAAATATGATTAAAATATTGATTGGTAAATCATGAGATGAACTTGAAATTAAGACATAACATATTATGGATATTGCACTAGCATTAATGATTGTTAGGAAATACTTGTGCTTGACTTCTATGTGATAATGTGAGCTTAGAGATGCTCACATTAGAAATGCATTATGTGTGAAAGTATTGCATATTGACGAGAAGGTTAAAGCATTTGTATGTATATGTTTGGGACATAGAATGCGAACTAGGCGTGTGCCTGACCATTCTTTTCTTCTTTTTCCTTTTTCCCGAAAAATTTGTTTACAGGTTTGATCGAGAAAGGCATATGGTTCTTAAGGCTCTTATGGTGAAGGATTTAATATTGTACTTATATGTTGTAACGTTCTCAAATTGGGCCTATAAGTTTGGACCATTTTGTAATTTTTCGTATGCTTTATTTTTTAATATTCCAACTCGGAATAATTCAAAAATACTATTAAGGACAATTATGAGATTAGGAATTTTAAACAAAGATTTGAAACCTAGAATTGAAAATTGAGATTTAAATTCGTAAATGAATATTTCTATCTGAAAATAGATTTTTGTTATGGAAATATATTTAACAAACTTTGAGGAATATTTTAATTAAAGAACAATGCCTAGGATCACAATTTTGACTTATTTTGAAATAGCGTATTTAGTCCAAATTAGATTTAATTACCGAAAAAGGAAAAAAAATGAATCAGAGACACTATATTCGTAATTTTAGAGTCAAAGAGATTTATTAGATATGATTTCGAAAAATGTGAATTTTGAGCCAAAAACGTCATTTTAAGCAAAAAATGACCATTTTGCCCCTCTTAGTGGGAAACTTTTTGGAATTTCAAATTGAAAGGTGGTTTTTGACTAAAAGTATGAAAGTAAATTTTTAATAAAATACGAAAGTGACGAAATTGAGTTTCGGTGGAAATTGGACTCGGAATTGGATTGGGCCCAATTTTGGCCTAATCCAAAGTCAAGCCCACTTGAGTGGTCATGACACCCCACTTAACTCCACCACCCAACTCTCCACACTTCTCATTTCTCACCATCTTCTTCATTTACGTATTTGCCTCTTCTCCTACCCAAAACCCCAACTTTTCACTTTTTAACAAATCACACTAATTCCTTCACATTAAAAGCTTTAATCAACTTTCAAGACATCATTCATTGTCATTTTGGACCCATTAAAAGCTTTTTAACAATGGTGATTTTCAGATTTCATGATAATGTTACTAATAAATGGTGTTTTTGAGCTTCATTAGTGTTCATTAAGGTTCCCTAATGATTATTTAGAGTTGTTAGTGTCTCTAATGTTGATTTTTCATAAAATCCTAACTTTGAAAATTGTGGTTTTTGTGTTCTAGAGCTTGAAATGGTTTAGTAGTGATCCTAGCATGATTTTAAAGATATTTATGTTTGATCTTAACTAATTACAAAGTCCTAATCTCATTAGTTGTTCTAATGCCCTTAATAGAGTGGTTATGTGGTGATTAAGTGATATTAGTGTCTTATGATGATGTTTGGATGGTATTATTGATGTTTTGGTGTATATACATGCTTGTAGAGTGTTGTATATGTGATTGAGGATGTCTAGCTAGTCATCGAAATCGCACAAAGTAAGCTATTAGCTTGGGATCGACGGATGTGGGGTTCGTATTTCCGTTTTTAGCCTTACATATTGTTTGTTATTGTTTGATGGTTGTTGCATTAAATTGACTAATAATGCACTTGATATGAAATGAAATGTGAAAAATTGACAATATGGTTGCTTTGACATATTTGTTGGTAAATACGATGAAATTGATATGAAAATGTTGATTTGTGGTCATATGAATGTATATGATATGCTTATAGCCATATGGACACTTATAAGATGATATACTTGAAAATTGGTACATGTATATGTTATTTTGAAACTGCAAAGAGGTATATGCGGATGACTTTGAGGCCTTGAAACAAAATTGGTGAAATTTTGTACATTACCTTGAAGAGGTTAATTGTACTACAAGGGTTTTGATAATAATGGAAAATGGTAAATTTGTATTGAATCACATAAGAGGAATGCTCTTAGTCTAGCTTGCTCATAGTTGAATGTATTGGCATGCCATAGGGAAACTTAGAAATATACTTTGACACATGAAAATGTGAACTAAGGCTTGAAGTGCCGCTTATATGATTCGGAGTGACGGTTCTTTACCAGATGCGACGGCATCAACCCGATCCTTTTGGATCTTACCGTGATCTTCGGATCTTACCGTGTCTTCGGACTTACTGTGATCTTCGGATCTTACCGAGGTTTCGGCCCATTACCGTCCCGTTTTCACTATAGAAAGTTGGAATTAAGAGAAATAACTTAAAACAAGTGTTTTGTGTTGATTGAACTTGGTTGGTTTATGTTTGAACTTGAATAAACCTTTAATCTTGATTATAATGTTAAATGGTATTGGGTTTGATCATGAATAATGGCAAGATGGCTAAGGATGTTAATTATGTTCATATGAGAATGAACACGGTTTAATCAAACCAAACTTGGTAAGAAATAACAAAAGATGATTCTAGTGCTCTAAAGGTGTTAAAATTGAGGGTTAATTGATAAGTTTAAAAGATTATGTGTTGCTATTGATTAAGATGACAATAAGTAGCTTGATAACTCATAAATAAGTTTCAAGGTTGGACTTGGTAAAAACTTGATGGTTGATGATGATTAAAAAGTAATGCATTTGAATCTTATAGTTCAATGCTATGAAAGTTTGATGGTATGAGATTGTGTTTGATATGTGTTTTTTGAATGTGTTTGGGCAACCAACCCCTAGTCCATTTTATTTTCAATTGACTATGAACTTGTAGAGTCCCTAATGTTATTGTGTCCATTTTTTGTTTCCAAATTGAATTTACAAATCTTGTTTAAGAGCTATGAAAATGATTTGAGAAAGTTTGGTATGTTGAAGTTTTATTTATATGTGATGTTTTGGAACTAAAAGAATCCTGAATCAAAGGTGTTTTAATCATTTGATTCTAGGTTATTTCTAAGTGTTTTAGATGCCTAATAAGTCCATAAAATATTTTTGAAATGGTTCATCAACTCAAAGTAATGTTTTGGTGGTAAAAGATTGAAGAAACAAAGATTTTTGAACATTTGGAACACCCCGCGCCCTGGTAAGTGACCAGGACGCGAATCAGAAGGCGAAAATTGGTACCAAAGCTTTTTTGCACCCTGGGCCCTAGTTCGCGCCCTGGTCAGGCTTGCCAGGACGCCCAAGTTTGAATAGCAATCTTCCGAGCATCCGTTCTCCTTCGTTCAAACTCCGAATTTGGTGCCATTTGTGGATACGGATTTGTATTGAAGTCCTCTATCCAAAAATATCTTTAAAAGTCAGAAAATATGTCATTTGATATTCGCGATTTTCAAACTCCTCCGAGGGTGCAAAATCCTTTGAATTTCCGAAAATCAAGTTTTACAACTTAAAGTTTATTCGATATAGGTACCTTGGACCTTGTGAAATATCATGTGAGTTCTATTTAATTATTCAGTAACCAAATTTTTAAATAAATGGACTTTCAAAGACATAGAATCGTTTGTAACAAACTAGAAGATTACAGTTGTCTTCCAAGGAAAAATCTTATGTACAATTCTACTCCTCCCAAGTTGTTTCCAACTTACTTCCAATCTTTTAATGGTAATTTGAGATCAAATCATGTTTGAAAAACATCCTATCGAATTGTGTTTGAACCATCTATGAATTTTGGGTTTTTAGGATAACCTATGCTTGTTATGCAAGATATCTTCTTTAAAGGATTTCAAAATGGTATTTCCATACTTCCACACTTTAATTAATGATTTATGATATTAGTAACCGGAATCATGCTTGGTTGACCATGGTTGACCGGTTGACTTCAATCATTGTAGGTTATCTTATTTTAACGATTCACCTTCGATGCTAAGGAAGGCAAGTTACTGATTGCCCTAAGGCTTGGAATTTGGAAAATGGAATTAAAGCGTTCAATGGTTCTTCGGCCTACC
>CM062395.1:22998263-23066947 GCA_031304145.1 Cardiospermum halicacabum
GTACTTCCACGGCTTATCTTTGGACTTTGTCAAGGTTGACCAAATGTTACTTGTGAAAGGAATAACCATCCTTGTCCGGTACTGAGTGTCCAATTTGAATTCTAAAGTTTTAAGATCCATAAATCAATTTCAATATGTTTCTATATTCGTGTGAAGGGTGCGACCTTCAAATTATCGGGTCAAATAGACTAATGGTGGGTGTTGGTTGCATATGTGAATGTGTGCTTTGGTTTAATTGATGAAGTGATATTTCCACCAAATTGTGGATTATATAAACATGGAAAATGGTTAAATCATGGAACTAAAATGGATATATATATATATATATATATTATGTTTCCATGGTATATGTTGATTATTTATGCGGTTTGTGATGATATTGGGTGATTATAATCAAATGTGATTATAATCTATGCTTGATAGGGATTGTATGTATTTGACTTCATTGTAATAAGGTGAGCTTAGAGATGCTCACAATAGAGATGCCATATTCTGTGTATGCATTGCATTCTAATAAAGAAAGACGCATTTGTGTGTGAGTGTTTGGGACATGGAATGCGAACTAGGCATTGTTGCCTAACACCCTTTCGTTGTTCTTTTTGTTCTTTTTCTTTTTCCGAAACGGAAAATTTGTATAGGTATGATCGAGCAGAGCACGAAGATATTTATAAAATAGACATTCTTCATTATTATACATTACGTATTTAACTATGTATTATTTTGACATTTTGGAAATCATGTATCATTTTAAATGAAGGATTGTAAAGTTTTGATGGACCTTTAATTATATATGTTATATTTCTATTGTTTTAATGTTGAACCTATGTAAATTTTTAACAAATTGATTTTTACAATATCATTGTGTAAATTTAAATATATATATATATATATTTATTGTTTACGCTTCTGCAATCGTGTTACAAAATGTTTATTGATACGATTACTTATTTATAGATTTTGAGATACATACCTATCTATATTTTGAGAAGTAAAGTTTGTTTAAAAGGTAGAGTAGAGAAAAGATTTCGATAGCGTTCATACTCCGCATTCTACTGTACGGGGTGGGGGTTGGACATTACATATGTATTTAAAAGTTGTTATATTGTCAAATGAATTCACGAAATATTTTGAGAAATATTTGTAAAGGATCACTTATTTGATGGGTATTTGTACAACCCTTTTCTATATGATTTTATTACTAAAATATTATTTGAGAAACTAAAATGATTATTAGTCTTCCGCTTTTATTGTATTGTTAACATTTGAAATAGTGAATTGTTTTGTGAAGTTTTTCATAAATATCTCTACACTTGATTGACTTTTGAAAATTGTACTTGAATTGTAAATTGATAATGTGGCAGTTGGGCCTCTCATCACGGTCTCGGCCGGGGTGGGGGTTCGACGCTACACCAAGTCCATTTAAAGCACTTAGAACTAGTTCATGTTGAGGTATAACATAACCACCCACTTGCAAAGAATCACCTAAAGTTTTAATCTTTTGTATGTATTCACTGATAGTCATACCTCCTTTCTGAATCTTGCTAATTTGGTGCTTTGGTTGTAGTATCCTCACCATTGAGGTCTGAGCACATAACTTCTCAAGGATCTTCCATGCTTGAAGAGATGTGGTTGTATGATTAACGTGGCCTATAACATCAAGACTAATAGTTGAGAAAAACCAGCAAAGGAAAAGTTGATCTGCTATTTTCACGTTCTTGTATTCGACAATAACAATGCCTTCAGTTTCATCTGACTCAATTTCTGCATATTTCTGTGGTGGTGTTTTTGATTCAATGACGAAATCCTCTAACTCTAAGGCTATTATAGCTATGAGAACCAGAGCTTTCTAATTTATGTAGTTTGAGTTGTCAAGCTTGATAGGCAGATTGAAATTAAAAGTTTTTGCCAAATATTGAAAACTGAGAGCTGCTTCATTTGATTGATTTTGTATAGTTGAAACAAATGACTTAGTAGCCATCCTATTGACGTTGGTCTAATGGCTCTGATACCATAAAAATGTTGTGACAAAGAGAAAGTATATATCTTTGTTTTTCTTAATCGTAAAGCAGTAGATGTTACATGCTTTTAAACACACAAAACAACAACGAAGCTCTACATTTGTAAAGTTGTTTCAATGGTCATGATTTATTAGAACTCTCTAGAATAGTGTAACATATTCCTCCTTGTATAGCTGTATTTTGTCTTACAGCTTATTGTGTGAATCCTTTGCTGCAGCCTGCAGGTACAAAAAAGTTGTAGAGAATAACAGTGTATCATGTACTGAGTACGTGGCTATGGAAATCTACTGCAAACATTGGGCTTGAAAACTTGCTGGACTTGAATGAGTTGTGAGGCTTATTGTTCTTAAGCCCAAATGACTTCTTTAGAGACTCTGTTTTCGCTGGCAGAGATATGTTCATTTACAGACTCGAGTCGTTTAAAAATTGACTCGAGCTCGGGTTCAAGCAAGCTTCTGGCGAGCCGAGCCAAGCCTAAGTCTAAGCTTAAATGAGGTGAGTCTCGAGTCTCAAAATTACAAGCTCGCGAGCTTGATGAGTCTAAACGAGTACTTAGCATATTATAAGTATTATATATAAATTAAAATAATATATTAAATTAATATTTTATTTTATATATTTAAACAAGTCGAGTTCGAATTTTTATATAAATTCACGAGTCTGAATCTGATTTAAACTTGACAAACTTCAAGGCGAACATGAGTTTTTAGTAACCGTGTTGAACCCGAATTTATGCAAATTCAGGCTTAACTGAACTTCATTAAATACAACTCTAGTTTATATACATTTATATTAGGGTTATTTTTATTTTTGTTATTTTATAACTTTTATTTACATTATATAGTCCAACTTTAAAAATTTTACAAAAATAATCTTTCAAACTTTCACTTTTAAAAAATGAACCAAATTGGCCATTTTATCCTTCTGTGAAGATCTTTTACACTGATTTGTGAAAATGTGAAGGTGGTCTGTAAAGAGGATCTTAACATATGTGATGGTCTATTTTTGAAAATCAAAGTTTGGGCGGCTCAAACATAGAAATAAAATTCTATTGGTTTAGTTTTGAATTTTTAAACTTTATTTGGTTTATTTTATATAATTTTCCCTTTATATTTTTTTTAATAATGGTGGTATTGATGTAATTTATATTTTAATTAAATATGCTTTAAATATTAATAATTGGAGCGCATTAATTTATTATCTAAAATAATTTTAAAATATAAAATAATTTAATGATAAAAAATAAAAAATAAAAAAATTAAATTAGAAAAATGTACAATAGCATTATTTAACTAACTTGCGTAGTTATGAAACATTATTCAATAGTGTTAATAAAATCACTAATGTTTTTCACCAAAATTATATCATTACTATTTTTATAAAAAAAATATTTAAAAAAATTTAAATCAAAGTTAGTTTAAAGTATATTTTAAAAATGGATATTTTCATTTCACCAGAGCAGATTTAAAAATGAATAAAAAAATAATAAAAAGAAAACCTTCCAACTTTTCAATTAAAAAAAAAAAAATCATTTTTTAACCAAATCTATTAACTTTACTATTTATTCGTGAGTATATGAACAGTAACTAGAAGTATTTTTCGTAAATTTAAAAATTATTTTAATAAAAAATAATGACCATAATATCACTAGTTACTATTCATTCATCACTATATAAAATTGATGGAATATTCTAAAAAGTGATTTTAAAAAAAAAATTAATATCACAAATAGTAGTAAAATAAAAATATTTTTCAAAAAAATAAAAAATCTTGATAAATTAGTTTAAGTAATTTTTTTTTAAAAATATTTTTATATTATAATATACATTTAAAGTTAAAATTTTATTATATAAAAGATATTATTAAATCAGCCCATATAATAATATTTATAATTATTTATAAATAACTATCAAATATAATTATAACTTCAAAATAAAATGGTATATATAATTACATTTATATATATATATATATATATATATATTTTTTTTTTCTTTTAAAAAAAAAGTTTCTGTAGAAAATCTATATAAATATAATAAGGAGGAAGCATGCAAACGCATGCATGTGCATTTAGTGTTTTTATATTTTTTTTTATTTTTGAGTTTTTTTAAATTATATTTTTAAATAATTAATATCCTAATTCAATTAAAAAATTTAAAATTATCTTTTTAAATAATTAATATCCTAATTTAATTCAAATTCAATTAATTTTTAATCTTTTAAATTGAATAATACAATATCTTTTTTCTTCTAATTTTTGAATTTTTAGTTTTTTTAGTTATCTTTTTAAATAATTAATATTCTAATTCAATTTAAATTCAAATAAGTTTTAATTTTTTTTTAATTGATAATAGAATATCAGATATTTCTAATATCTTAATTCAATTCAATTCAAATAATTTATAATTTTTTAAATTAATAATTAATAATAAAATATATTTTTTTTCTTCTGATTTTTAAATTTTTATTTTTTTAATTATCTTTTTAAATAATTAATATCCTAATTCAATTTAGATTCAATTAATTTATAATCTTTTAAATTAATAATATAATATAAGATATTAAAAATATCTTAATATAATCCAATCTAAATAATATTTAATGTTTAATTAGGATTGAATACTATTTGAATTGAATTAGGATATTACTTATTTAAAAATAATATACGTAAATTATATTAAAAATATCTTAATGGAATCCAATGCAAATAGTATTCAATGTTTAATTAAGATTGAATACTATTTGAATTGAATTAGGATATTACTTATTAATATGTGTAGATTTTTATTAATTTAATTAAAATATAAATATAATTAAATTAATAATACAATATCAGATATTAAGTATATCTTAATCAAATCAAATCCAAATAGTATTTATGATAGTTGAATATATTACGTTTCAAAATAAAATAAAAAAAATACTCCATTAAATTTATAAAAAAAAATTATATTACATAAATTTATAAATTAAAAATATAATATAAAAAATAAAATTTTATTTAAAAACTAAAATTAAGATAAGACCTTTATTTCTATTTATTTGTTATTTATTTTAAATTTATTTTTCAATTTAAGTAATATATATATATTTTTGTTATGTAAAATGAAAAATTATTAAATATTTAAAATTATAACACATACATCTCCTAATTAATTAAAAAAAATTAAAAATATAATAAAATATAATTTTAAAAAATACCAAATAAATTCGACGCGCGGACAAATGACTAGTTAATTAATATATGTATATCGTATATATTATTTATTATATAAATTAAATTTAAATAAATTATTATTATATTAACCTTTTATTTTAGAAAACATTGGACCCCTCATTTTAGCTAAATGGATTTAAGAATTTCAATTTTAATTTCGAAATTTAAAATTGCAAATACTGTAATCGTAACCTATCTGATCATTCCATGTCATCCATTTGTATAAATGACTGACATGTGAGACACTATACTTTTTACCTTTTGACAAATAAACACCCCAACTTGCAATTTCGTATTCTTCACACCTGCGCTCTTCTGGTATCGCACACACTATATTATCCTGACCTTGTACATGTACGTGCCACAAAACAATTATGAAAAGTCTGGTTAATGAATTAACTGGTGAATCAGGAATGGCAAAAGCTTATTAAAAGTTCTTTATTTAATATTTATTTTAATTAAAAAATATATAATTAGATTAAAATAAAGGTATTTTATAATACCTCTACGCTACCAATGTTCGAAACATGGTTTTCGTAGAATAATTTATCTACCGCCAAACCACATTGACATTAGCGGTCTCTGCACCTTACAATTTCCAAATATAGAATTTTTTTACCACTTATCTCTTTTAAAATTTTAAATAAGATTACTATTTTTTCAAATTAAAAATAAATAAAAAAACAAAATATCCAACACCATCAAAATATTTTATCATTGTTTCTTTCTTTGCTGAGTTACCAAGCTTGAACAGAAAGCAGCAGGTATGTAGCTGCGTTGATTTATTATCATTTTGTATGTTTTAAGTGTTTTGTTTAGTTTCAATTGATTCACATGTTCTGAAATCGTGAGAGGTTGATATGTTATTTCATGTCAATAATTAACAACATACATGTTGATTCAAATACACTTTTCCTTCAAAGTAGCTTATTTAGCTAGTTTCCCTATGCTTGTTCCTGCAATGTATCCACCAGACCAAGCATTCTGTAAAAGATAACACACCTCTAGATAAGCTGCCATTTTACATTGAAAAATATGGCATTTGTGATATAGGATGAAGTTGTCACCTGAAAATTGAAACCTCCTGTCACCCCATCAACATTTAGTACCTGGAGATAAGTTCCAACGGTGAGTATCATATCATATCATCATAACCGAGCTTAATTTCCTGCACAGAAAACTTTACCTCTCCAGCAAAGAACAGCCGCGGTTGTAATTTGCTTTCCATGGTGCTGAGAGAGATCTTCAAGACAATAGAAATGAAGTTATATTTTTGTTATACGAACAATAGAAATGAAGTTATATTTTTGTTATACGAACAAGTAGATAAATAGATGGTAAAAGTGTGAGAACCTCGGACAAAGGAACGCCTCCAGCAGTAACGAATTCATCTTTAAATTGTCCCTTCATAGGTTATCAATGTGTCTCGTTTTAGCAAATGGTGACAAATATCGGAAACAGAAGATGTAAGATTGTTTTCCATATGTAATACTACCTTCCCAGTCACTTCAAATGTACAATGTTTTAGAACACGAGCAATGGAAATTAAAGAGTTATTTGAAACGGAAGCCAACAAGGTGTCACCACATATACCCTGCATATATGAAGACAAGAAAAGTTACCACCATAAAATAGAGAAAATATAAAGGCACATGGTAATTGGATACCTCACGGTCCAATATGTAGTTCCAGAATCTCTTCACAAGTCCGAATTCCGAAGGACAGGAATTTAGCACCTTTTGCTTCTGCAGAATGGAGAAAGTGGCAAGCAATTAGTTATCAGGTAGAATTATATTAGATATCGGCGTCCGAGAAGATCGAGATTCAAGACAAACCACTAATTGAAACAAGATTAAAAGATCAAGAGTTACTGGAAATTTAAGCTTCTGTTGACTGAGAATAGACTTCACTACTTCTATATGTAAATCAGGCATGAAATCTACAGCAAGTACAGCTGCATTCAAACAACAATTTCAGGGAGGTGCAAAATGATACAGAAATTTGACTGCAAAAGTAAATGTACTATTTAATGGTAAAAAATGCCTTGATGACCTTTGTAACTTGAGCTGAAAATATCACGAGCACCCCAAGCTGATAGGCGAAGAATTACAGGTCCACTGAGACCCCAATGGGTAACTAACATAGGGCCAACCTAAAGTTGCAAACAATTAAGTCCAAAACATTATTGAGTGTTAATGCAGAGATAAGAAAAATAAACAAACCTGTGTAAGGTGTGGATTGTTCCTTTGCGCATTTTCAAATTTAAGCTTAGCAATGACTTTCGGAAATGTAACCTACAAAATAATGCAACGGGAATGAATATGCTACTAGCTTTCAAGTTCTAAATAGAAATTGTTTACAAGTATCGGAATAAAGATTTACTTACCCCAGAAAGCTCAGTTAACTGCGAATCTGCTATCTTGAAAGTAAATAAACTAGGAACTGGATCAACAATCGAATGACCTAACTGAGTTGCAAGACTATAACCCTGTGCCGAAACAGCAACATCATCAAGAATTTGGATTTTGGAGCAACTGAGGAACATGAAGAACACCAGTCTATAATCAGACCTGCTTGCTACTTCCACTAGCAATTAATAGATAATCAGCTTCGACACATTCAACCAAATCGACTGTGCGCTTCTCAAGCTTCAGCAGGAACTTTCCACCACTACTAGCAGTTACAGTTGTCACAACTTTTCCTGTCTGCAAAGAAACTGATGGAACAAATGATAAAGACAGCTTACAGACAGATGATAGAACAGAAGAGGTATCCAATATTTTATAACCCAAACATTGCCTACGTAGATGCAGCATGATTGATTCCTCTTGCAATTTCAAGAAGGATAAAGTTTTAACTCAAAGGCTAGGCAACGTACCGCCCCTTTGCTTTGCTTCAGACAGAAGACAATCAATTATCGTGGAAGAGCTGTCACTGACAGGAAAAACCCTTCCATCATCCTCAGTCTGTTAACAAATAAGCATAAGTGGCCAGGCAAAACATAAAGAATACCAGAAGATAAAAGGTCTCTGAGAATGACCTTTAATTCCACTCCACGGTCAGCAAACCATAACATAGTATCCATTGGACTATGCAGGTTGAAGAAAGATCCTCTAAATTCTCTGTAACCCCTAGGATAATGTTCTGCCAATATCTATAAAGGACGAGTAGGCATCAAATACCACAAAGAAATCCTCCATACAAATTCAAATGCAAAGCAACAAGCAGCTCTATTCAATCCACCACTACTCAGACCATCGATTTGGGCACATTTAACCAGATGAGAAGCATAAATTCTTACACAAACAACAACTAAATCAGCAATCTTCTTTAACATGCTCAATCATCTTCAAGAAAATCAATCACATAAACAGACGCTCAACTCAATATATGTATATATACACACAAAGCAGAACTCAAATGACTCAATCACAATAAATGCATAGCCTTCAGCGCTTACCTTACTATCAACACAATGACCATTGGTGACATTGCACCTGCCACCACCAGAAATCCTAACCTGCCAATAACAACAACAAATACAGCAATTCAATCGCCATGACTAAACCCAAAAACATTATTACATAAAACAGAACTTAAATAAACCTTTGAAAGAGGCTTTCCTTTCTCCAAAACAACGACATGAAGCTCTGGTGCAACGGTCTTAGCTCTTATAGCTCCATAGACTCCAGCTGCACCTCCTCCAACCACCACCAGTACCTCTTCTCCAGACTACATGAAAATCAACCCACAAAAACAATCTGATGAAAATTGAAGAACTAATTCCAAAGAAATGTCAGAAAGAACTCACCATTTGACAGGTGGTGATTGCACTACTCTTGGACCTGGCAGCAAATTGTAGCACATTGCGAGCTGCTGCTAAACCCAATGTCATACCGTTCGCTATTTACGAATGCAAGCTTACACTAGAGCTACTAGTGGTGGATGATAACCAAAATAATTAAATAAATAATAATAATAACGTGCAAATTACAAAACTCAACTCTCAAATAGGCCACAATACAATGGGCTCTCTAAATTTGGGCCATTAAAAATGGGCCTAATCCAACCCATACAATATGCCAACAACATCGTCTGTATCTGTTCCGCTTATCTACACCGTCCCCACCATCCATGCGGGCGGTTCTGTCCTGTCTGTGTCGGCGGGGTTGAAGAGTTGGCAAACTAACTATCAACCACATCCAAACTACACATCACCACGTGTGCTGCATTGCATCAACCACTGAATCACATCTCCATACTTGCTCAAACATAGTGTCCACTTTTCTCTCTAATGCAATGTGGAAAAGTCGTCTGATGAATTACCTCATTCAACGTTCAAATGTCATTCATAGCTACCTGAAAATTAAGGGCATGTATATATATAAAGTGTAAACCTCCCGTGAGACATGGAAATTTTGATATAGATCGATTTATTGCTCCATTAACTCCATTCATCTACTACGCAAAGTTTCATAATTAAATGAAAGAAAGAGACTATTTACTTACTTGCCACCTCTGTAAATTGAGGCAGTGTTTGGATTGTGTGTTGGTGGTGGTGGTGTTGACATACAAACTCAAACCAGTACATCTGTTGCCTTCACTCACTACAGCTTTTTAATTACTCCAAAAAATAAAAATAAAAAATCTTTGTTTACCTTAGTCAATTTGTTAGGTCTCCACTCAAATAATAAATTGGGTAGAAACAAATTTGACAATGGAGTACAATGATGACAAAACTGGTTAAAAGTCATTTTTGTTGTGAGGTTGGGTTTGAAACATGTCAATATTTTGGCGGTAAATAGAAGTGGTTACAGCGTTGTGTTGTGTTGTGTTGTTAGTGAAATGAAATGCAATGAACATTATAAAACACAGCACCATCTGATTATTATTATGTCATCACCAGTACGTGGGTCCCAGACCATTAAATTGTATCATGTTTAAGGAAGAATTTCACAGTCTTCCTTCCTTCTCTCATTGTCTCACTACTTCTCTTCATTTTCTGTGGAGATCACCATGGCCACGCAGGTACTATATACTATTACTTTTCGTTTCAAATTTTTTTGGTGTTCTGCAAATCGATTGTGTGTATGGTGGTGTCTGGTGTAGGTTTGTAATGTTGATTTGAATTTGATTCCCTATTTCTTATTTCCAGTTACTGCAAAATTTGCAATGAGGGTTGTGTTTAGTGTTAATCTTATTTCTGTCAGTAGTTTTTTCTACAGAAATTGAATAGCAAGACAGTTTGATTGTGTTTTGAAATCAGAATTTATGTGACTCAATGTTTTTGATTGATTTTGCAGTATACATATGCCTAGTTGATTATGATTGATTTGATTATTGCCTAGAGTTCTGTGAGATCTCTTGAATGATCTATATACAATAAGAACAGAGAAACTACTCACAAATACATCATTTATTGGTTTATAGTTGTGCTTTAACATTAGCAGAATCTAAATTGAAAGCTAATTTCAGGACAATAAGACATCAAATGGATGGCCACTTGGGTTGGAGATAATGAACATGAGACTAGGCGCAATGGAGGACACAACACAGGCCACACAAACTGTAGAACCACACGCACGAACAGTCAGTTTCTCCTCATTCTCATCATCTAATCTCGACACAGAGGTAGTTTATTAATTAATTAATTTAACCTTATCAAAACATCAAACACCTCTAGCAAAATCTGATGTTCATGGTTGTTTTGTTTGGTTACATTGCGAGATCAAACCAGTCGACAGCTTCTTTCTTCCAAGATAACAGTGTTTCATTAGGTAGATTGATTGGATTCAAAGATGTCAATGGAGGAAGACTGTACATTGCCAAGGGTGAGACTATAGGAAGGTGTGCTTGTGCTTCTGATGTGAGTAAAGGACATAGTTCAGATTTGTCTCATGGAATTTGCATTCCTCTTATGATGAAAATGAGCAGAACCAGAAGCAGAAGCAAACCAAGAGTGTGAGATTGATTTGTCAATTGTTGAATATGAATAAATAGCCATTCATTAACATATGTATCACTTCCCCTGTGTTCTGTTCTGTCATTTAATTCATCAACTGTTTGTTGAATTTTAGCTACACAATTTTGGGTGAATTAAAGTTAATCCTTTGTAAATCTTGTATTATAAAATTATTTACACGTAAGAGTGCCACGTGTCAAATCGAATGACGGAAAATTATAGTGTACCTTGTATACACAAAAAACAACGGTGAAAAGCACTAGACAAACAAGAACCCATCCAAAACCCTCAACTTTAAACCCTCGAAAAGAACTCGATGTCTCTTGCCGCAGCTAGATGCGCCCTCCGTTCCAGGACCGCCGTCTCCGCCAAGCTTGCCGGCGGACTGAAACCTAAATCCACACCGACCACCAGCTCCCCATTCCGCATCTCCAAGCAAAACCCCTTATCTCACAACTTTCGCAGGTATAAAACAATCTCTCAATGCATTTAAGTAAGCTCGTATTGTTTTTAATGAAATTGTGGTTATTTAATTTGTTTGTTTTGAATGATAAAAGGTCTCCGGTAGTGTTGAGCTGTTGCGTCGAGACTATGATGCCGTTTCATACTGCTACTGCGTCTGCTTTGCTCACTTCTATGCTCTCTGTTTCACGTCGCTGTGGTTGGACGCCTGAAGGTAATTCTTTATTTATAGTTGGAAAGTAATTTATTTGTTTTTGTGATGTGTGTTTGTTTTATGTGTAATGTTGCAGAAATGGTGTTGATTTGATTGTTTTGGTCTATGCTCTAAGTTTTTGGGTGGTCTTAATTGGAATTGAATTGCGCACTTGTGTTAGAGGTGTTTGTGTTGGGGTTTTGTGCATCAGGTAGTCATGTTAATGCTTGGACTAAAAACTTTTAATGATAGTGTTTGGCGGAATATTTGATCTAGGAACTGTAAAGGGGTCTTCAAATTTTGATCTTTTGGTGATCCTTAGGAATGTACTGATTTCAAGAGATAATTGTTGTCCTATTAGAAATAGAATTTGTATAATACACCATGTTCCTTATATTATAGCAAGCACACTCCTCTTAGTTGGGTGATGACATAGTGATGCAATTAGATGAAGCTAAATTCTTCACTAGTATGTCTATAAGATATAAGTGGCAAGTTAACAGGTGTGATTCATAAAGTACTCTATTTTGAAAGACAAATATAATAATGATCTAGCTGTAAAACAAGTCTATTATCTGTTTCCTAGATAGCAGTCCCATCTCTCTCTCTAGCATGCAATGAAAGAATGGATATCCTTTTTTGTAGGGCAAGACAAGACTAGATGAAGATCAAGCGACCAAAATGGAGTTAGGATAAATGAGAAGATTGTCTTTCTAAACAAATGTGGTAATCCTTGAGGATGAACATATAAAATGTTGATGGATATTTTGTAGTATCTCTCCTTATTTACACCAATTCTTTGTTCCTTTTGCCTTTTATTTAAATCCTATAACCAATTTTACCAGTCATGCATAATAAGGGCAGTATGGTTATATTGCAGAACCTTTTTTTGTTATGTATGAAATTTATGTTTCCCTTCACTTAGAGATAGTGCTCTTGCTGTATGTATGTTTCTTACATATCGATTTTTAGTGTCATTTCTTGTGATGTACTGATTGGAGTCTAAAATATTGATTGACCGTGAATTGGAGTATTCTACTTTCCTGACATAACATTAAACACAGTCTTCATTTTGTTCATATTCATACTAATTTATATAAATCATACTAATTTATTTCATTCGCCCAGATTGCAATGATGATGTATGATGAATTTCAGAGAGTTCCAGGAAAGTTTTGTACATGCGGTGTAAGACAAGGTGGTGAAATAAAGCTTTAGTAGGGTCTTTAGATGCTTCTTGCCTGTTAGTAAAGCCTATTGAGATGCTGAAATTGATTATTCAATAATAAGGAAAGAACTGGTCTATAATAAAATTGTAAAAGTGATTTTGTATTGTGGTAGAAATGATGAGAAGGCTTATGCAATATACTCAGAACTGATCTAGTATCTCTCCCTGTCTCCCCTTTTCTATTCTATTTTACATGACATTTATTCGTAAACTTCAATAGAGAATGCAATTTCTAGTATTCTATACATGCTTTTATTATGGTATTTTAGTTGTAGATAATATGTTAAACTTGACTTCTCCTGTATCATAAGCATGCTTCATTTACTGTAGATTGATGTACGATATTAGAGAACACAGCCTAGCTCCCAGGTGTTCTTTTCTAGTTTCAAGTAACAATCATCTAGTCTTCTAAGCAGCCTCATTTTTTCTTTTTTCTATTGAATTTAGAAGTAACTAATCTTAGTAGTAGTAGTAGTATCCAACTAACCACTGATACGAATGATATATGATTCTGAGTAGATGTTTCCACTTTTAGTTTGTCTAAGTTATTAGCAAATGCTGTGTAATAATTTTGTTCTTTTTTGTTTATTGTAGATGGATGATTGTTGTTTGTGGGATGCGGTGATCATAGTCTCGGATTTTAATCAGACATTCTTGAGACATTATTTCTTTTCATTCAAATATGCAAATGCAATGCTGTTTCTAACTGTATCTGGAAATTCTCTTCTTTTGAATTAGACTATTCTGTTTAACATTTACCCTTGTACCAAGCTCTAGTTCTAGGGGACTTAATACAGAAGTTTAGATTGATTACCATATGGTATGCCGTTGAGGATTGAAATTATTATGCAAATAAGGATTCTTGATAATTGTTGGTAGCATCCATCCTGTAGGTGCATTTGGCCGAGGCTTACATCAACTTTGCATATTCAGATTGAAGGTACAAAACCCAATAACTAGCACAATTCAAATAATGATTAGGAACAGAAGTATCAATCAATCAGACACTAATTATGAAAGGAATGATGGAACAGATCTGTAAATTGAATTGTCACCAAAGTGTCTGCCTTGTTTCAATGAACTGCTGCAATATTCATTCATTCATCAACAAGCTTGACCAATTCATACTCAATAAGAGACAAATCATTTCCTTCTTTAACGGCAAAATCAGCAGGTTCAGTAACCTCAATCCGACCCCATTTGTCGACTGCTAACCTCATATTCCCTTTAAACATGTCAATCTTCGCATTTCGGATGATCACTGTAGAGCCTGGCTTCATCATATCGACTGCACACGTCACACAATCAACAATCAGAGATCATAATATTGTTATAATGTCAAATAACAACCAACATTATTGTTATTATTATTACCTTGATCATTGCGAGCGGTGAAGAGAATAGTAGCGGTGTCGTCACCGATAAGGCACTCAGCGATCCGG
The DNA here is from genome assembly GCA_031304145.1 of Cardiospermum halicacabum. Lineage (NCBI taxonomy): Eukaryota > Viridiplantae > Streptophyta > Magnoliopsida > Sapindales > Sapindaceae > Cardiospermum > Cardiospermum halicacabum. The sequence goes on from CM062395.1 coordinate 23,012,786, forward strand.
GTGGGGCGGTGATTAACGGGTCGGGTTTTGGGGAGAACGGGGTCGGCTTTCAAAACTTTGACGATCAAATTGTGGCCGTTGGTGCCTGGCCTTAACTGATCCACTTTTACGAAGATTGGCTTTCGCTTCTCGAGTGGCTTGGCTTCTGGTTTTGGTGGCTGCTTTTGCTGTGATTTTGTCGCCATTTTTTTCTTTTCTTCAATCGGATCGGAGGAACCAGTTGTGTTGTATTGTGTTTCTTTCTTGTTATAGAAGACAACTGCTCAAACAAACTTGTTTGTTTCTGAAGAAACTGACACTTGCTTTTACACATTTATCGTATTGTTGTTAGATTTTTGAAGGCAAAACCAGTAACGCTGACGGTGTTGCCACGTTACAAAATATTTGTGTTTAGCATTATCATTTGACCATTCTACTATTAACAACTATAAAATTTTAGTGTAAATAAAAATTTTAATGTAAATAAAAATTATGGATGTTGTAATAATTATTTATTTAAAAAAAATTATATAAAATAGTTTAAATAAAATTTAAAAATTTAAAATTAATTAAAAAATTTATTTATATTTTTTATTTATTTAAATTTTAATTTTAAAAATAATCTTTTGCATCACATTTGTAAAATTTTAAAAGTTTGTTTTTCAAAACTGAATTACATCATATATGATGCGGCCCATAGTACAAAGGGACCTTCGGCCGCTCAACTAGAGGAACACCCTTGGGATCCTTCTATGGTTTCGGCCGCTATTACCCTAAGAGCGGGCTTAAAATTTCAAGTCCATTGGGTCTCACACATTTTTCGGCCAAATAGAAGAAAATGGGCTCTAAATAGCTAGTCGAATGGAGCGGCCGAAATATAGCCCTTTAATTTCGGCCGCTCAAGTGATTTTCCTTGGAGGATATTCTAGAAGGGTTAGTTGGAGCGTGGGTTTAACCTCCGCGAATCTCGGGGTTCCAGCTAAGAAGTTGGTTAGGATTTCCTAGAGCATGAAGGAAATCTATATAAACAAGTAAAATACTCGAAATCGGTTACAACAAATTACTAGACAACTAACAGACGAAGATTGAGAAATTAGAGCCCTCATCTTGAAGGGGTACGAAGTCTCACCGGAATTCGACTCCAACAATTTGGCGCCCACCGTGGGGCTCTTCTCCGTCTCCGACTCACAAAACAACCATCAAACCAAACAGATCGAAAGAAACAAAAAAAAATGAATAAAAGATGTCAACAACCACTCAAGGAGCAGAGGACGCTTCGACACCCAACGATAACTCACGTCAAACCGACGTACTTACACAACTTACGGCAAGATTGGCCGTGTTAGAAGAAGAAAACAGAAACCTAAAAGAGACGGTCGAAGGGATGCGGTCACCACAAAAGGAAACGACCTGCAGTCAAAGAGGGCCCGGCAGGAGAAGCGGACAAATGCAACCCAACGACAACCAAATAGCAAGGCGCGATCAACTGCTGAACATGGGACCAATCTTGTGCTAGAACGAAGGAATGACCTCACCTATTCGACGACTTGACGCCACTGCTTTCGACGATGACGACAACTATGACATAGAGGAAATTCCGGCGGACACGCCACCAGCCACTAACGAGGGGGCAACCTTACTACAAGCTGAAGAGGCGCTGAAAGAACAAGCCAATCCGCGATCGCAACGCGCCACTCCAAGACTGCGGACCAACAACCCAAGAAATTTGACAACGCCCGTTGTTAACCCGCCTCCAGGCACAGAAGAGTACCGGCCGCACAATCGCGACATCCCACAATAAGTGACAAAGCGATTGCAGGAGATGGAAGAGATTATACGATTCTTATCGGGCATACCACCCCCATTACGCAGATCCGCAAAAGATTCCTTTACGGAAACACCGTTCACCGACGAAATCGCCCTGGTGGACTTACCCAACAAGATTCAAGATGTATGATGGCACGACAGATCCAGATGATCACATCGCCCACTACCGGCAAGCGATGCTGACAATCTCACTTCCTGGAGACATACGAGAAGCCGGATTCTGCAAATTATTTGGAAACTCACTTTCGGGCCCAGCGTTGGAATGAAAAACGGCGAATCGCTTAGAGCCTACATCGCAAGGTTCAACAAAGAAAAGATATCGATACCAAACTACAACCAAGACACGGCCATCCGCGACTTTGCTAAGGGGCTACATCAAGGATCAGAACTCTACGCTGACCTGATCAAATACAAACCGAGAACTATGGAAGAAACCTTGTCGCAGGCTTTCGCTCAAGCAAGATGGGAAGAAGACGACAGATGGGCCCCCCATGAACACACCGCCATCCGGCAATCCGCTCATACACCGAAACCTGACCACAGGAACAAAAATCGCAATCGCCAACGCTACACCCCATACGATCCCACACCACTGCCCAGACACGACGCTAACCAGACCAATACGGTGCGAGCCGAGACACGACCTCAGCCACCAAGAAACGACTTGACTATATCCACTGAACAACTCGTCCAAGAACTCGGTAGACTCGGGCGCACAGTAAGATGGCCGGGGAAGTTGCAATCAGACCCCAAAAAACGGGATGCGGCCAAACAATGCGCCTTCCATGACAACTTCGACCACATCACGGCCAAACAACGAGGTAGACCGCTTGCTGCAGCAGGGACACCTGAGGAGGTTCCTGGTACAATCTAGCGCTCCGGCTAATAACCAACCAAAACAAGAACCCCAGATGGTGCGCACAGTCCATATTATCATGGGCGGATCACTTGAATATGGCACCACATACTCGGCCACCAAGAGAAGCGTGCGCCGCGTACACAACGTCAGCGGTAGGGCCGAGGAAACGCACTCAGTCGAAGACGAACTAGAAGTCACCTTCAACTTCAAGGAAAGCGGTACGGCCATGGTCTTAGTTGGTTTTAGCGGAGAGACGAAGCATACCATCGGCTAAATCGAATTACTAGTATGGGCCGAAGGCGTCAACAGGTACACCCGTTTCTACGTACTAGAAGGACCTCCCAGCTTCAACGCCATCCTGGGCCGCCCCTGGCTACATGACATGAAAGCTGTCCCCTCCACGTACCATCAACTGATCAAGTTCCCAACCAAATTCGGTATTAAGCAAATAAGAGGCGATCAAGCCGCTTCAAGGGCGTGTTACGCGAATGGGATGAAACGCCACCCTACATCCGCATAGCAATTACAGGACGCTTCACACGCAGAGAAGTGGAGCACACGCTGGACGAAGTACACATCCACCCAACTGACAGCAGCAAAAAGGTGCTCATTGGTTCCAGTCTTGACGCATTGATCAGGGAGAGGCTCATCCATTTCCTATCAACCAAACGCCAATGCTTCGCATGGAGCCACGAAGACATGACGGGCATTCACCCGAGCATCATAACGCACCAACTAAACGTAGACCCCAGGTATAAGCCCATCAAACAGAAGAGGCGGAAGTTCGCACCCGACCGTAACAGAGTCATAATCGAGGAAGTAGAGAAACTCTTGAGCATCGGGTCGGTGCGAGAGGTGCAATACCCAGATTGATTGGCTAACGTCGTCGTTGTACGAAAAAAGAACGGTAAGTGAAGGGTTTGCATAGATTTCACCGACCTAAATAAGGCATGCCCCAAGGACTCTTTCCCGCTGCCGCACATAGACACCATAGTCGACGCCACGGTCGGCCACGAACTTCTGAGTTTCATGGACGCCTTCAGCGGATACAACCAAATCCTTATGCATCCCGCTGACGCCGAGAAAACGGCCATCATAACGGAGAGGGGCACCTACTGCTACAAAGTGATGGCTTTCGGCCTAAAAAACGCAGGCACCACATACCAAAGACTCGTGAACCGCATGTTCGTCAACCTGATCGGCAAGACCATGGAAGTGTACATAGACGACATGTTGGTTAAATCGCTAAAAGCAGAGCAGCACCTTAACCACCTGGAACAGGCATTCCAAGTATTGGAAAGCTACAACATGAAGCTAAACCCCTCAAAATGCTCATTCGGTGTCGCCGCTGGAAAATTCTTGGGTTACCTGGTTACCAAGAGAGGTATAGAGGTGGATCCAGACCAGGTGCGAGCAATAGACAACGTTGGGCAACCTAAAGGCAAAAGGGATATCCAGAAGCTAACCGGAAGGTTAGCAGCGCTGAATAGGTTCATACCCACTTCGTCTGAAAAATGTCTCCCTTTCTTCCGCCTGCTGAAAAAGGGCGTCCCGTTCGAATGGGACCAGCCGTGCCAGGATGCCCTGAAAGCTATTAAGGAATAACTGACAACAAACCCTGTCCTATCTAAAGCGCTTGACTGCGAAGAAATACTGTTGTATTTATCGATATTCGAGACAGCCGTCAGCGCTGTCTTAACCAGAGCAGAGGGAACAAAGCATGCGCCGGTATATTACGTGAGCAAAGGGCTACTCCCTGCAGAAGAAAGATACGCGCCAATGGAAAAACAGGTCCTAGCCCTCGTCACCGCGGCCAGAAAACTCAGACCATATTTCCAATCGCACCCCATTGTGGTCATAACGGAACACCCCCTCAAAGCAATACTCCATAGGCCAGAACTCTCGGGTAGAATGGTAAAGTGGGCGGTCGAGCTGAGCGAACACGACATCACCTTTCGACACAGATCAGCCGTAAAGGCCCAGGCACTTGCAGACTTCCTGGCCGACTTTACGCCCACAGCGGCCGGAAAACACACGGCCGAAATCCACAACGTAGAAGGCAACCAGCCATAGCTATGGAAACTGTACGTAGACGGAGCTACCAGCCAAAAAGGCAGTGGCCTAGGAATGGTTCTCATCACGCCCGAAAATGATGTGTTAGAGAGAGCAGTCAAGTGCAAATGGCGCACAACCAATAACGAAGCCGAATACGAAGCGCTGATACTCGGCCTGCAATCAGCCATTGAAATGGGGGCGAAGAGTGTAGAAGCATACAACAACAGCCAGTTAGTCGCAAATCAAGTAAACACTCATTATCAGGCAAGAGACGCCAAGATGATCGCCTACTTGAAAATCGTGGATCAATTGCGGGCTAAACTCGATCTATTCACCATTAAGCAGATACCCCGAGAGCACAACCTTAGGGCCGACCTGTTGGCTAACCTTGGGGCCACAACAGAAGAAAGTTGCGAACGCACCATACCGATCATAATGCTTTGTCAATCTATCCTGAGCGAAGAGCCCGACACCACAATACACTCCATTGAATAAAACGATTGGAGAACTCCAATCAAGCGCTACATGCAGGAATACGAGTTGCCAGCCGATAAGCGACTAGCGCGCAAAATCAAGGCCAAGGCTTCCCGCTTCACACTAATCGGATTGCCTGGCGATCCAGACCGCACCCTTTACAGGAGATCCCTCAACGGACTGCTATTCAGATGCGTGAACGGCCCCGATGTAACGTACCTGTTAAAAGAACTACACCAAGACAGCGCCGGAGGGCACTGTGGACCCAGATCTTTGGCATTAGCAGCCCACAGAGTAGGGTATTATTGGCCAACAATGAGGGCTGACGCTCGCAGCTTCATCTTGAAGTGCCCAGAGTGCCAAAAACATGCAAATGTGACACACATACCCGCTAAAGAACTACACCCATTTTTTCCCTCCTGGCCCTTCGCCCGATGGGGGATGGACATAGTAAGGAAGTTGCCGAAAACAGCAAATGGCCACGAGTACATACTCATTGCCACAGACTACTTCACCAAGTGGGAAGAAGCAGCCCCATTAGCAAATATACGCGACCGCGAAATGATGAACTTCGTTTGGCAGCACATCATCTGCAGGTTCGGTGTCCTGAAGGAAATAGTCGTAGACAATGGGACGTAGTTCAGTTCCAAGAGCTTTAACATGTTTTGCAGCAATTGGAACATCAAGTTACATTACTCAACGCCCTGCTACTCGTAGGCCAATGGTCAAGCAGAATCGACCAACAAAACGATTGTAGGAATGATAAAGAAGAAAATGGGCAGAATAAAGACAACATGGGATGACAAACTACATGAAGTGCTATGGGCTTACCGATGTACCCCAAAGCGAGCAACAGGGGACACACCCTTCGCCTTAGTTTATGGTTCAGACGCAGTATTACCAAGTGAAACGCGCATAGGCACAATCCGGTCAATGATCGACCAGAAGTGGAACGATGAGCTATTGTCGCTAAATAGAGATACGATTGACGAAAGGCGTGAAGCGGCCCTGGTCCACATTGAATCATACTAGAAAAGCCTGGCGCGCTCACATGACAAGAAGATTCGAGTCCGAAAATTCAGAACTGGCGACTTAGTGCTTAGGAAAGTTTTCCAAAACACTAAGATACCAAGGGATGGGAAACTAGCGCCAAATTGGGAAGGACCCTATACCATCATCGAGGCATTTGGAAGGGGCGCATATGTCCTGGCTGACAGCATGGGAAAGAGACTACCCAACCCCTGGAATGCGGCACACTTAAAGCTGTTTAATCAATTAGGTAACATCTAGACTTTACATTATTCTTAAGTTTCTCATCGATTAAATCCCGCGTCCGAAACGGGCCGTGACGATCAGACATTTCTGTCTAAAGAAATCTCAGACATTTCTGTCTAATGAAATCCTATATTTGAAAATTCAGGTCACACAGCAAATCCATCAACAGTCTCTTCAGGCGATGGACGTAACAGGCATCGACCCATGCTATTGGTACATATCCACGCCCGATTTAAAATAATAAGCAACCTAGCTTGGTTGTGTTTAACGCATCTAATCATCCCTTGTTCAGGATCATCACTGTCCAGCAAAGACACACCCAAAAGAACGGACGCGAAACCGCGAAGACAAAGATGACGTGCGCGTCATCTTTCTATTTCCTTTTTCTTTAGAAAATTTTGGACATACACATCTGTATAGTTGCTAATTCAATAAATACACTAGTGCTCCATTCCAGTTTGATAATCTGGATTGCGACAAGTCAATAAGTCTCGACAAATATTAAATCGATAACCAGAGTCAAGTGTCAATTCGATTGCAATATATGTATATATATATATACATAGTTAGCAATTCTAGGCCGATGCTTAAAGCGGCCGAAAGTAAACCAATAAGTTTAAACATCCAAAAGAGTCTTACAAAAACGGCCGGTAAAAAAAAGATAGAATAAATGAAAACGGATTACGGGCCATCGTCATCTTTCCCGTGATCCTGACTCGACGGTCCCTCCATGTCATTTGGCCCGTCATCATCATCTTCGCCTTCCTCCTTAACATCATCCTCACAGGAGATAAACGCTTCCCAAGCATCATAGGCCGTCTGGAGATCCCATTCAGAGCCTCCATGTTGTTCAAACTCTTTGGACAAGTCATATTTGGTCTTCAAATGAGCGGCCGCTTTCATGACTTTGACATCTTCCTCAAGAGTGCGCACGCGATCCTCCAAGCCGCCTTTTTCAGCCAATAGGCCGTTATATTTGTTGTTGAGATCCGAAATCGTAGAATTTTGAGTATCCACCTTTTTGGTCGCGGCTTTCAGGCGGTCCTGGCTCTGCTCCAGCTTCGACCGTATGGTGACAAGCTTACCCTTGGTTATCTCGTGTTGAGTACGCACCCAACGCAGCCTATGGCCGGCCTCGTAAGCGACGAACACAGCCTGCAAATAAGTAAACGGTTGATAAGTAAAATAAGATTAGGAAACAAAAAGTATTTTGACTGGACATACCTGTTGTGCTCGAGAGGCCGCATATTCAACCAGTCTGTCGTCATTCCAATTCGAAATAACCTGGCGGTCGAAATCCAGATGGTTTCCCATCAGCAGCTGAAGGTCGGATTCAGGATGGTCTATCAAAGAGATAAACTCCACAGACTGGGTCAAGTCGTCCACTGGAGGTCGTTTCGGCCGTTTTGGTGTGGAAACTAATGTAGCATTAGCAGTGGCCTCGGGTGCCTTCTCTTTTTCGGCCGTCTTCTTCTTCTTTGACTTAGTCTTCTTACCTTTGTTTTTTCGGTCCCTCATTGTTTGCTCTAAGTCAAGAAACGAGATGTCTTGAGCTCTCCTTCTTGCGACCTCCATCGATTCGCCTACAACCATGCGCTCCAATGGCGTAATAGGGTCAAGAAATCGATGCTTAAATAACTATTTAGTTGATACTCTTGCGAGTGTCCAACCAAATACGGATTTGGGTAAAGGGTAGGGCCTACCTTCGATCCTAGATTTTACTCCAGACCACGGGAAGGAAGGGTACAGTTTGGAGGGATTGGAGAGAGTTTTCCAAAGTCTATCTTTCACCTCGGCCGCTAGGAGTCGAGCAGTTCTTTGTCGAACGCGGTTGAAATCCCTCTTCCTGCTGAGTTCACTAGGATCTGTAAAAAAAATGAGAAAGAAGGAAGATGGTTAATATTACGGCCGCAAGTCTGTTGTAAACAGATGATAAATACCTATAAGGTGTCATTGGGGAACTAAAAGGGAACTCCCGGCCGATATATTGCCCCTTACAAGGAAGTACGATAGCTTCTAAAATGTGTCGTCCCTGGTAGGCAGTTTAACTACGGGGGCAGTTGGTTTCGAGCACGCGTAGATACTGTAGCGGCCTCGATCCCGGTCGTGATCTCTCAAATAGTAATTCTGCAAGAAGTCGTCGATTGAAAGTGGTTGAAGTCCTTGTGTCAGGCCCAACATGTCGAGCGCTAACAATATCTTCCAACCACCAGGGCACAACTGGCTTGGGGCGATGCCTTAGTGGTCAAGGACCGTTTTCGCTAACCCCTTGATTGGGAATCGGACCCCACTCGTCAACGGGTCCAGATAAAAGAAATGCCACCCAGGCACCATCCAACCAGGGTGTTCGTGATCGGCCGGTAGGGCTAGCTCCACGTCGTCCGCTATATCGAATTTTATTCTCATAAGTCTGAGGGATGCCTCAGTGAGGTTCGTCCGCGAATGATGGCATAAACTTGTACATGGCCTAATGCTTCGGTCGATATCCCGATCAGGTCGTTGCGGGTGCTCTAAATCTATTACTGGTATGCCTTGTCCAAATGGCCGTGAAATAACTCTCGATTCTGCCATTCCAAAGGGCAACCGGACGTGTGGTTCTGAGCTTGCCAAGGTCACATCCAAGTCTTCAGCAGATTGTCTTTCATTTTGTGAATCTGAGCTGGAATCAGAGGTGGAGGTAGTTCTGACGCTGCGGCCGCTGGGACTACACTCTCTGAATTGTGTAGGCAGTCCCAAGACGGTATCGTTCGATCGCAGCATGTCCTGACTAGATTGTGCTTGGTTTGGGTTCTCCATTCCACTCTTGAACCCATAAGATCAGTGTTAGTAGTGTTAATAGGTATGAACATGTATGATCGATGTACTTCTTTTTCGATCGATCTATGCTGCGATCGAACATCATTCTAATATAGCTAATGGGTAGATCTCGTTTGGGTATCTACGCATTAGTAACTAAAGATCATATAGTCAGTATGGGCAGCTGAGTTGAAAATTATCAACATTATAGACTATATATGTGCGGCCGAAGTATAATTTAATTGAAAGTAAAAACAGAAACAACCTATCTACTCAGGTATAGAAAAGATCAAATGGGGGAATATTAAGGGTTTTGAGATTTACCTGGGTTTTGCAGAAAAGAACACCGAGTAAGAGAGAAACGGTGAAGGTTGGTTCTCGCCGGAATGTAGGTCTGGTGAGCCTGAAAATAGGTGGAAAAGGATCAGCGACTGACGGCGGTCTGGAATCCGGCAATAAAAACGGCGATTTACCTGATCTTCGACGCCGTTTGAGCCAACAGTTTTGAACTTCTGGTAGAGAGAGAAAATGAAGAGTGAGGAAGCTTTCGAATTGTGAATGAAGACTGAAACTTAGAAAGCCTTTTTGTAAAGATGACACATTTCCCAAGAAACTAATCATAGTTGAGTTAAAAGTGACGTCATCAAGTTTTCCCTCCAAAAGAAACCCTAAGGCGGTTTGGAAGTGACTGGATGTTCCTACTAATTTATCTCGCGGCCGAAATTTTAACTACTCCTGACTTTATGAGATTCCCTAAACTCAGGAGTGGGGGGAGTTACTGATGCGGCTTATAGTACAAAGGGACCTTCGGCCGCTCAACTAGAGGAACACCCTTGGGATCCTTCTACGGTTTCGGCCGCTATTACCCTAAGAGTGGGCTTAAAACTTCAAGCCCATTGGGTCTCACACATTTTTCGGCCGAATAGAAGAAAATGGGCTCTAAATAGCTAGTCGAATGGAGCGGCCGAAATATAGCCCTTTAATTTCGGCCGCTCAAGTGATTTTCCTTGGAGGATATTCTAGAAGGGTTAGTTGGAGCGTGTGTTTAACCTCCGCAAATCTCGGGGTTCCAGCTAAGAAGTTGGTTAGCATTTCCTAGAGCGTGAAGGAAATCTATATAAACAGGTAAAATACTCAAAATCGGTTACAACAAATTACTAGACAACTAAGAGACGAAAATTGAGAAATTAGAGCCCTCATCTTGAAGGGGTACGAAGTCTCACCGGAATTCGGCTCCAACAATATAAATAAAAACTATTACCTCCATCCCAAAAATGATGCAACATTTGTCTTTTGCACACTTGTCAATGTATGCTTTCAACGAGAAAATATCTTTAATTATAGTCGATAAATATCTTTAATTATAGTCGATAAAAAATTATGGTAATTTTATATTTAGAAAATAGACATTAAAACGAATAAAATAAAATCTCATTTAACTATATTTTTTCTTATACATAAATCATAAAATTTAAAATAAGATTAGTTGATGAATAATATACAACACCCTAATGTTGTAACTAATTGGGGACGGAGGGATTATAAAAAATAAAAAAAATAAAATTCTCCCTCGATACTATTATTTTGTTCGAATCTCCTACTATTATCTATATATCAATACTTATTGCCCAAAAAAAATAATAATAACATAATTACTAAAAATTTTATTTAAATAAATAAATACATACTCGGATTCACCATTATTTGTTTATTATTTCTTATGAAATAAAAATAAAAATCCGAGTATGTCTCCTTGTCTTGTGGTATCAAAAGAAGCTACAACCACAACATGATCTCGTACCATTTCTTTAGCACCTTGGTCTCTTTTGAACTTTTCTTTTCTACAAAAATTTTAACATTCTCAATTGAAGAAGCTTCTGGAATAAAATTCCAAGTACAGGAGTTGTTGAAATCCTCATGGTCAAACCCACAATCGTAAAAATGTTAACATTTCGAGTGAATGTGTAGACATTTAAGCTAAACTAAAACAAGCACAACACAAGGACAAACTGCTCTTCTTCAAGTTGAAACTAGTGTTCCACGTCTGCTATTTTCACCGAAGCAGCTTTTAGTCAAGCTAGCTACTCTTGGATCAACGAATCAATAATTCTGCATAGGTGGTCGGGTTCCATGGAAGTCATTCTCAACAAAACTTACAAGCTGCACAACTTCAGCAACCATGTAAAATACCAGAGTCCACAGAGGCCCTTAATACACAGGGGTCTGATAACTCGATCTATCCCATTTTACTAAACACCAGCATATAAAACACATTTAATTACCTTATTAAAAATCTAGTAACAAAAGGGCAATTACAAAAACTGGAAAACAGAAACCCTAGACAATGGAAAAAAGCAAAGCAGAGTTTGGGGAAAAAATTTAGACCATTTCTCGCTTTGTGCGTGTCATCCTTGCGCAGGGGCCATGCTAATCTTCTCTGTATCGTTCCAATTTTATCGGATGTCTCCGAAGAGACAATTGGTTGTAGGTGTGTTGATGTATATAAAGCATAAAGCACTGTTATAACTAGACGATGTGGGATTCAGTTGCATGCTAACTAAATCAGTTACGTTGAGCTAGTGTCATGACGTGAGCCGTTTTGAATATTGGATCAACACTGGGCCAGAAAGCCTTCCTGGGCCGACTTGGATTGGATTATCTCCCAGTTATTTTATTCAATAATTGTCAAGTCTAAAACCACACGTCCGATCAAACGTCCTAACAGCTCAGCCAAAGTAGAAGCCTAAGCATGAACTTAGGTAGAATCCAACACTTTGGAACTAGGGATGGCAAATAAATCCATAAATTCACGAATCCACCACAGATACCCATCCATAAAATCCATGATGGATTTGGGTTTGTGGATTCGTGAGTTTATGGATTTGAATATAATTTCAATTTTTTTTATTAGGGTTTGAATTTGGATTTGGATATTTTAATCCAAATCCATGAACTCATTACTATTTTTTTTTAATTTTAAAATTTATATCACAACAAAATAAATTATATAATTATTAGTTTTTAAATAAAAATTTAAATTAATTATTATTTTTTATAATTAATGATATATTAATAATTATTTATTTTAAATTTAATATTTTAAAATTAAGTTTTATTTTGTTAGTATCTAAATATAATAATCTCAAATAATATCTAATAATTATATTTCAAATTAAATTATTTTTATATTAATAATTAATATTTTCTCGGTTTTACTAAAACTAACGCATGTATATCTATTATGCAATAATAGTGACTATTTAATTGAAAATAAATACAAATTTGGAAAGTGAGAAAAAAAAAAAAGAGAGACAATTTTGGCCTAACACAATAATTTGGGATGCATGTGAAATTTGGTTTCTTGAGTAAGAAGATATCTACAACACAACACTCACTCAAATAGTTTTGAAATTTTGGGTATCCATGGGTTCAACCCGAACCCGTGGATTACACCCTACCCGAATCCATTTAAATTTCATATATATGGATCGGATTTGGATTCGGGTTCGGGTGGATGGATTCGAGTCGGGTTTGGACCCATTGGCATCCCTACTTGGAACTAAAGAGTCTCTAGATGCCTCATTGAGAGTTTCATTTAGTCAGGAATTATTGCTGTAAGAAGGTCACAATTTGAGTTATCATACAACAGGTAGATATCAAACAGATCCGTTTATTTTGAGTTTGAATTGATTTAAATGGATTCAATTATAAATGGATCTGGATCGATCCATCTTATCCGTTTGATGAATAAATTAGTTTTGGATTGAGGTAATATATAAATGTATCACTTCGTCAATTTATTTAATTTTATTTTTTTAAATTTTTATTAATTATAATTTTTCATTTTTAATTTAATATAATTTGATGTGATACCTAATTAAATTAAATAATATAATAAATTATATATTAAAATTTTTAATTATATTTATTTAATTTATGATATAATATTTTAATATTTAAAAAATTATATTCAATTTTTTAAAATAAAAAAGACCAATTCGTTTAATTAAATGGATTGAAAATGAATTAAAATTTTTTAATTTATTTAATAAATCAATACAAGACGAAGAGAGGATTCGGATTGGAATCCATACAAAACGAGGTGAAGTAAAGGTTAATGCAAAAGACTAGAAGTTCAAGAAGCGAAATAGAACATTATTAACAAATAAAAGTAAAATATAAATTCCAACATCAATATTTTTTATGGAACTACACGAATTACATGTTTGGGCTGCTTGTGATTATAAAATAATTATTTATGGGGTGGTGAAATTCCAAACATGTTCTTCCTCCATCTTAAATTTAAATACAAAATAATAATGCATGAGTATAAATTTGAGATGAATGAAAGTTATATTTGACATTTCACTACCCAACAATAAGTGATTATTTTATAAGTATAAATACACTAGGAGGTGTTTTAGAAGTAAAACTTTTATAAATACAATTGATGTTTTAGGGGTAAAATAGTCAAAAGTACAAGAAGATAACTTATTTTAAGTTACATAAATTTAGAAAAACAAATAGATGCACATCTTCATTGAATTAAGACTTTTTGTAATTAGCGTTTAATTTAAGTACTATTCAATCTTAAGTAGAAAAAACAAACGAGGCCTAAGAGTAGTTCAATTAATTCCCATATCAATAATTTTCTAAATCACATATCCTATTTCTAGGATTACATTCATTAAGCATATAAATTCAAATCTAGTATTAACTACTTTTTCAAACTAGTTCACACCATCAATTCATGTAAGTGTTGATCAATCACTCACAAGCATTAAGAACAAATTCATATGAATTGAACATCAACACATTCATTAATCAAGAAAAGACAAAATAGTCATAATAGCTAAGGTTCAAAGAACCTCAATATGTCCTTAGCTATTCATAGTTCTACCAACACAAATTATACAAAAGAGAGCATAGTAAAAGTATGGAACAACGAAACTAGCTAGAGAGGATGAAGTCCTTACTGTCGGAGTTAAAAACCGCCGAAAAGTTGAGTCCTTTTTCCTCTTTAGTATCATTTAGTTTATGAAGACTTTGTTCTCTTCCCAACTTCAAGACTTTCCTAATTCAAGGATGTGTTCTTTAGCTCAGAATACCTTAAAAAAATCCTACAAGTTTCCTTTTTATACCCATATTTTTGTCTCCCAAAAATGCTCTTTCAAGTTAGCCAAAATTTACTAATTTTGCGTCTAGGCGCCCTGGTTGGCAACATGGTAAAGATTACCAAGGCGCAGCGTCTCTTCATATTGATGGACAGCCTGGTTGGCGGCTTGGTTAAGCTTACCAGGGCGCGGACCAGGGCATAATGTTGCTTGTGGTACAAGATTTGGCGGCCTAGTCGAGGTATTAACAGCCTGGTCATGTAATGTCAAGGCGTGCTGGAGGTCTCGGTGCCAAATTTGGCGCCCTGATTGAGATTGAGATGCTGAAAGCCTGGTCATGTAGCACCAAGGCGTAGGAATTGCTGTGGTACCAATTTTAGCTCCCTAGTCGAGATCCTTGCGGCCTAGTGAAGCTTGCCAAGTCATGGACCAGTGTAACACCTAAACCCCCACCCAGACGGAAGAGACATGGAGAACAGATGCCACATGCAGAACAGAACTGAACTGAACATACAGATACAATTAACATAAATAGACATAAATAAGAATCAATGTTGAAATGTATTAACTATCCAAAAGAGTTCTAAATCAGAAAATTAAATTATAAAATCCAAAATAATTCCAATATCAAAATGATCGCAAACTAACTAATCGTAAATCAAATCCAAAGTAATGCAGCGGCTACAAAGTCTGAATACATAAATTCTGAAAACCAAAACCAAAGTCAAATGACATATAAAAATCAACTGGAAAATTGATGCCATATTATAACTGATGCTAATATGCGTGCAATATCCTACTACTCCACCTGACTATCTGAACTCAGCAATTTTCATCCCAAAAGGGATACAAACATACAAAACAAAAATGAAAATCAAAAGGGTCAGATTATCTATGTCTGGTTAGTAAGCCAATGCCCAACCAACATACACAGGATGCGTATTGTATTAATAGATTAGAATGTCACACAATATATGCAAATTAGTTTACAAACATGCGAGTATAAACATAAACAAACAAGTTGATTCAAAAACAAATTTATACTTATTTCAATCCCCTTAATGTGATCTATATGAGTGATTACAAATTATTGCAATTACCGTTTGAAAACAGCTTAAAAGTTATCAAATTATTTAAAAGGGAATGATTGACATCGAACTATTAATTTGGTATGAAATTTGGTATGAAATTCGGCATCTTATTCGGTTAGGGAGTATTACCAGCTTTACCGAATTGTAATTCGGTAAAGAGTTCGACAACCAATTTTTTCAGAAAGATTATTCAATTTTACAGCTTATTCAAATACAATTCGGCATCAAGTTCAGTAAGCAGTTTGGTACCTAATTGTTACTTAAGTTTCTACTCTAAACTAAGTGACAGTTGAATAAGTAATTCAGTACCTAATTCGGCCAGCGAACCAATTTGACTCCTAAGATCAGACTTAAGTGACAGTTCGGTAAGCAATTCGGTAAATTACAAGAATTCAGCTTAGTTTAGTTATGATTTCTGCTATTCAAACCTATAAGCATCTACTTGGGTCTATACCTATCGCCTAAGGTTAGTTATTAGCACTGTCAGACGATCAGGCCCGTGACCGTCCGTCCGTGACCGTACGGTCACGGGCTTTCACGATCATGGGCCTAAAAAGCCCGTATTTAAATGGTCATTGAATTTTTTACTGTGCCTGACGTGTGTCGAATCCGTCAAAGATAAAATAGATAATCCTGCTAAATACTAAAAACAGTAGTAAACTGGGTCGAACCACAGAGAACGATATAATCAATTTAATTCTGTGAATAACCGGTGAAGTAATGGAGATTTTCGAATTGATAGGCAAAATAAACTAAATTGAAATTGTAGGGAAGTAAATCAATAGAAGAAACAATCCAGCAAAGTTTATAGTCAATTATCGTGTTGATCATCGAATCTAAGTGTAATTATTTCAATTCAGTAATCATAGTTATAGCAGTTGACGTCGCACCTAACCGCCTAATCTTCCCTTAGCTATTAGATTAACCGGACAAGCGCCTTCTAATTAGTCCCTAATCTAATCAATAACCCCGACAAGCGCCTGACAGGTTCAACTGTAGATTGCTTTAAGAAATAGAAAGACCTATGGTCATAGCTAACAAATCAACAAAGCGCGTTCATTATCCTATGATCACAACTTCACACAGCACGACGTATCACACTATTTGCTACCTGTGTTAACTTAATTAAACGATTACGTATTTAATCTTGTTAACTAGCGATGTATTAACCTAATTGATCAATTAACTGGCCAAATTAACTAATCAAGTAAATAAGCACATTCAACCAAAACCATTAACAACAGTGAAGCGATGAATACTGTAGAAATAAATATTAAAGCACAAATCTC
Source organism: Cardiospermum halicacabum (assembly GCA_031304145.1). NCBI lineage: Eukaryota > Viridiplantae > Streptophyta > Magnoliopsida > Sapindales > Sapindaceae > Cardiospermum > Cardiospermum halicacabum. Next base: position 23,029,545 of record CM062395.1, read on the forward strand.
ACAACACGAATAATTGAACTAATAAACTTTACTGGATATAATAACTTAGTTAGCTATGATCATAGCTAGCATCATAGTTATAAAATATATGTTCAAAACAGAGAACAAAATAGAATCAAAACTTAGAATAAAACTCAAACAAAAAACCTCCAATCCAACGTCCCTAATCTTCTTCTTCAGAAAACAATATAGAAGTTGAAGCTAAAAATGTGGGAAGAAGAAAACTAACCCACAAAATCCCCTAATGAATCTAACTAGAAATTCAAACTTCAAATACATAATAAACTATCGTTTCCAAAAACAGATCATTAGTCTTCATTTGTTGTTTGACTTTTTGCTTGATTTGTAATCTCCTCTAAACAGCCCTCGAAATCTTTAAAACTGCAAAATCAGCTCCAACTGTACAAAATTAACAAAACAAGCCAAATAATAGTAAATAATAAAATATGCCCAAAAATAGTATCGTATAAATAGCACAAATGAAACACATTATATGCTCAGTCAGTGCCCGTTGTTGACCACACAGACGGTCACGGGTCAGGCATTTTTTTTTTCATTTTAAATTTAAAAAAAAATAAATAATAAAAGTTCAACTTAAGATTAAAATACCACTAATTCATTCTTTAAATTTTAAGACAACTAAAAAACTTTGTCAAATTTCAATATATGATGAAAAAGTAAAGCACCATGAAGTGAATAGTAACTAACTATACGGACCAACTTTTATGAGTGAATTTCCTCTTGTTTTGACCTCAACTTAACAAGAAAGCTTGTTATCCTTAAGAGTAGAAGAATATGTACCTCCTTTACTACCTTTGCACAACATAAACATAATCAAGCAATATTAAACCACATGTAGTAATATTCACTCTCTACTGTCTCAGATAACTTGCATGGAACTTCAATTTACCTAAAGAACTCCTTTCTTCGCATCTGAACAATTAGTGGCCAATTACTTACAAGTATGATAATGAATATGAAACTAATTACTTACAAAATATTAAAAAAAAAAGAACAAAATAGTGGCAGCCTCAAACAAAATAATAAAAAACATCCAATAGCAGCCTCAAGTTATATGATCTTACTTAATGTCTTTACAATAAATTCATAGTCCAAAAACACAAATCCTTACAAATTTTTAAAAATAAACTACAAATAACTAATCCAAAACATAACAATATAAAATAAGCTCAAGAGACCAAGAAATAAAACAAGCACACAACACCATCTTAATCTCAACTTCTTTCTCCAAGCATTTTTCTGTTACAATGAAACAAAAACCAATCATCACATCTTTGAAACAAAAAAAAAATTACTATATATAATTTATTTCAAGCATGGTTCATGAACACTTTCTCAAAATACCAAAAGTGAAAAATGACAAGAAGTACCCATTTATCTATCTTCCTCTCATCATTAATAACAATATTTGAGCCTTCCATTGAAATATGATGTTCACCTAGGGCTATCTTTTTATCTCCACCATCAATAGTTTCATCATCTGGGAAAAAAAAATGATAATTCATTAATCAATAAAATGATATAAGAATAAATTAATCAAATTGATTATTATTACCTGTAGGAGTATAACCAATCATCCAATTTCGTGCACAAATTAAAACTTGCACATTTTTTTTAGAAGAATAGAGCTACGGTACTTGTTTAGGACTCTTAAACCAATGCTAAAAGCAAATTATGATGTCACTATAGTTATTGGAATGCTAAGCACATCACTAGCCATACGAGACAAATTGGGATACCTTGACTGATTATTAGAGCTGGCAAAACGGATTCACGGGTCATGTTGACCATGACACGAACACAAACCCGTTTAACTTGACACAAACACGACACGATTATTTAACGGGTTGTGAACTTCCAACACGAACACGACACGGTTAGCAATGGGTTGACACGAACACGAAACGATAACACAATTAATAAATGGGTTATTATCCAATTCGACATGTCAACACGAAATTGACACGTTAACCCGATTATTAAACGGGTTGATACGAATTTATTTAATAAAAATTAATTTTCTTTAATAAAAAATCATAAATAAAATATCAAATTTAAAATTACATATATATCCTCATTAAACGGGTCAACCCGTGACACGATTATGCCAACACGAATACAACACGATTATTAAACGGGTTAAACGGTTCGACACGTTTATTGACACAACACGATTATACTCAACCCTAATCCTTAATAATCGATTTCATTTTGTGTCAACTCGTCGTGCCACAAACCATATTTCCACCCCTTACTAATTATCTTTCCATCAAGTCAAGACATTCATACTCGCAAAATGCCCATATTCAAGAGGTGCTTCATCCAAGTACCTATCTAGTTCACTTTTTTAAAAAATAGATTCACCCATTCGACCCAAGATACGTATTGCATCCTATATAGGAAAAAAATAATTAAACATGTTTATAGTAGCTACATTACCTACTTTAATAAAAATTATATAAAAACAAATAAAACAAAAATATTACTAGAAAACTTACATCTGCTCCTGCCATAAGTATGTCACTACTACCACTTGGCCTTGATATTAAAGGAATTGTTGATGAAGAAAAAGGTGGGGGTGATGGTGATAAACTGGCATGGTCATTAAAAAGCAAATTCAAATTTCTCTTTATATCTTCCATCTTACTAACTACACCATATTCATCATGAATCTCTTCAAAACAACCCTTTACCAATTGAAGTTTCATGCGTAGGTCTAACACAGCACTAAGTTATAGTATCTCACTATATCCATCCCAATATTTGTCAAACTTTACTTGCATACTTTGAACCATATGCTTGATATCATGACCTTGGCAATTTTTATACTCAAGCAATAGTTCTCAATCTTCTAAATTTGAAGTGGGATAACTAGAACCCAACATGAAAGTGGTGATGGTATAAAAAGGCTTCAATATCTCACATATCTTTTCCCCCTTTCTCATTCTTCCTTAGATGGACACCACTTGTAGTTAGGGTCACTAATCTTCATGAAGTCAAAGGCATCTTTATATTTTAATGCACTTTCAAGCATCAAATAAGTTGAGTTCCACCTAGTTAACACATTCATTCATTAGTGAACCCCGCATTCAATCCCAATACCACTAACCCATTCTTTAAAAATTCTCCTCCTAGTTTCCGACCCCTTCACATATTTCACACTCTCCCTGATTTTTTCCAAAGCATCTTTGATCTCATGTAATCCATCTTGAACAATTAGATTCAGAATGTACGAACAACAACGCACATGGAAAAACTTCCCACAACATACCAACATCTATCGTATGGACAATGAATCTTTTAGCTTGTCCTGCATATTGTTATTTGCACTAGCATTAACCAAGGTAATTGAAAAGATCTTTTAACTTATACTCCAATCTTTTAGGATGTCATAAACTTTATTGGCCAATTGAAGACCTGTGTGGGGGAGGAAATGAAGTAAAAGATAAAATCTTATTAGAGAAATTTCATCCACTATCAACATAATGAATAGTCACACAAATATATCCTTCAATGGAACAAGCAGTCCAAACATCAAATGTGAGACAAATTTTACCAGAAATCTCTTTCAAAATCTGTTTAAGCATTTTTTCTCTCTCGTACAACTTCAAGACATCTGAAGCTATGGTGTTTCTAATGACAAATTTTATATCTAGATGCAAAAATGTCAAAAGATCTCTAATGGCTTCATACTCCACAAAAGAAAATGGCAAATCATGTCTAACTATTGCCATAACTAACCTCTCCCTTACAATCTTTTGATCATTCTTTCAATACTTTTGTCTACTCCCATAAGATTCAAGCATGTCATTAACTTGTTGGTGACTCGCCTTGTGTTTATTCAACTCTGGACAAATTTTTATATGACAGGTCATTGTTGTAGTCCTATATACAACTCATCTCCCATTAAGTAACTTATTGCGAGTATTGCATCTTGCCTTAGACTTTCCATCTATGATCCCCATTGGAGTAAAATGGTTCCTAACATTCGAATAGGTCCTAGGTTTTTTACTTGTGTTTTGACTATCTCTATTATCACCAGAATCATCAACACCTACACTAGAACCTATTCCTTGATTTTGATGCTCCATTTCATTGGCACTTATGGTATGGGATTCCATTCTATAAAAATTGAAAAAAAAGCATAATTATTAATGTGCATAACGATATTGAAAATACCATGTAAAATAAGCACATATACTGACTTATTTTAGACTATATATCTTATTTGAGTACTAATCTATAATACCTGAATAATAGTCAACTTCACTAGCAAATTTCACTTCTTCACATTCAACGGTTGGTCTATTTGAGCCTCCAAATTGCCTTTAGTCTCTTAAATCAACTATATGAGAAGATATAAAAAAATAAATAAATAAGTGAATTCATTAGATACTAGTATTTCGCAGCAATCATCAAACAATCAGAACTCATTTTTCCCAAGACAAAATAAAGCAAGCAAATTTCTAGAGAATATGTAAGAAAAACAATTAATCTCACTAGATGGATGCAAAACCATGACCTGAACCAAATAAAATGAAAATTTCTTCAATCAAAGTGAAATTTTTTGGATTGAAGCAAACTAAACAAAGAAATTTAGTGACATATAATCTAAAATTTTATCATTTGAATAGTAACTCAAAAGCTCCACTTTAATCAAAGTGAAAAGTTTCTTTTGAACATTTTCACACCAGTTCTCAAACAACATGATTGGTAATTGGAATTCATAAATAAATTTGTTTACCATAGCAGCAAAAAGGACCATATAAGCCAAGTATATATATATATATATATAGAATGAAAAGTGGAATTATATAATTAAAGATCATTCATAAACAATAGATTCAAATTTAATTGAATATACTTTAAAGAGACAGAATTACATCAAAGTCATACACAGAAAATCACAATGACATAAGTAGCCATATATATATATATATATATATAAAAGTAAAAATACAACAAAGTCATGCACATGAAATCACAATGACATATGTAGTTATATTATATGTACATAAGTAGCTTACAAATTCATCGTGTCACAATCTTATTTTGTCTCTAACTTCACAATACTACTATCAAAGTCACACACAAAAAATCACAATGACAATATATCAAATTCACACACAGAAAATCATAATGACACCATTTCATTTAAATTCCAACTTTATTTAGTTTTCTTGCATGTAATGAATTTATATCAAAATATACAAACCAACCAAGATGATTGTGATTTCACTTTAACATTAAAATAAAAAGGTTCGCACAATGTGTTCACATAAGGTTCAGTAGATTTACAAATAACAAACACTGATACTACCTAGTTGAAATGAGAGAGGAAAACTAACATTCTCAGTTATGGCGGCCACAGAGAGCAAAGTGATCAAAATAATTGGCAGACATGGAGGAAGCCAATGGCTCGAGAACGCTATGACGAGAATATGGATGAGAAATTTGAACTTCAAAGAGACAAGTCAACAGATGATCGAGAGGAAAATATGATGATGACAGGAAATAAGGAGGAGCAGAGTAGTGGTCTACAAACACCCAGGGTAGAACTACATCTTTCAATGGAACAAGTAGCACAATTTTAAGCGGATATGGAAGGGACCAACGGTTAGAGAATGCTGTGACGGGATTATGGATGAGAAGTTTAAACTTTAAAGAAATAAGACAATAGACGATTAAGAGGTTACTATGATGATAAATAGAAATAGGGAGGAGCAGAGCCGTGTTCCACAACACAGAGCTCGTAAATGAAATTTTAGGATTGGGGGTTAGATTTAGAATAACAAAGGATTAATTTATTATTATTACTATTATTATTATACAAATGCGGGTTTGATCGCGGTCGACCGCGGTGAACCCGTTACGATTACGGGCTCAAACGGGCCGGTTATTAAAAGTCTGTTTTCTATTATAATATTTATTTTTTGACCATACCCGTGACGGATGGGCCGAGAACGGTCACAGGCTGGATTTTGATAGTACTACTAGTTAGCAGTTAAATCTATGTTACCCAAAAGTTACAACCCATAAACAAAACAGCGCAAGATGAAAACAGTTCAAACAAACATACAGAAGTTATAGCAGAATCAATTTCATGACATAGCAGATTTCAGATTACCCCATTATATGGTGTTTAACTTATCACTCATATCCTTAGCATAATAATAGAAATCGGGAATAGAAACAGAGATAGGGTGAAACCCTCAGAGGTGGATCAATGATCCCAGAAGTGATGTTGTTGCATCTAGGCGTGAGTAAAGCCCCAGAATAATGTCGTCGCATTCATAAGTAAGTTGGCTACAAGATCTAATACATTTTCGCGCATCGATGTATACATCTAGTTTTCCCTACAACATGCTAGTCTTATCGTATTAATTTAGGACATGACTTTTTTATAGATTACAAACTTTATATTATTGTGAAACTGAGTATTCAGTAGCTACCTTTTATTATTATTTCTGAATGATCCTCAACTCCTATAGAACATGAGGTTAAATAGGAGTGATTGATAACCTAGATACAAACTAAATCTCCTAAAAAATAGGAGATTTTATTCACTAAATAAATCAGAATGATTTACTTACTAAAATAACCTATTTAGCATAAATAACTAGTTGACTAGAGAAAACTACCAAATATAACAAGATACTAACAATCGATATTCCAACACCCGCCCTCAAGTTAGGCTGTAGATATTGATCAAGCCTAACTTGGAATTTAAGAATTCGAATTGTCTTCTTGGTAAAGCCTTGGTAAACATATCAGCTGTTTGGTTCTCTGTAGGAATATATTGAAGGTCCAATTGTCGTCCTTCTATCTTCTCCTTGATAAAATGTCTGTCGATGTCTACATGTTTGGTTTTGTCATGGTAAATTTGATCCTTGGTCATGCAAATAGCAGACATATTATCACAATACACCTTGATAGGTAATTGGAGTCCAATTCCTAACTCTTCAAACACTCTTCCTATCCACAGACCTTCACATATTCCCTCTGCCATAGCACGCAGCTCTGCTTTGGCACTGCTTCTAGCAACTACACTCTGTTTCTTGCTCCTCCAACTCACCAAATTACCCCAGGAAAATACACAATAACCAGTTACTGATTTTCTATCCAACAAACATCCTGCCCAGTCAGAGTCTGTACATACTTGGAGACCTCTATCCATTCTCTTTTCAAAAACAGTCCACTACGCGGGTTCAACTTCAAGTACTTAAGTATGCGCATCAACCCTTGCATGTGTTCCTCTGTCGGACAACTCATGAATTGACTCATGAAGCTAACAGCTTGACATATATCTGGACGTGTGTGAGCCAGATAAATTAATTTGCCAACCAATCTCTGAAACCGTCTTGTATCAACCAGAACGCCTTCCCTTTTATAGTTCTTCCGAGCTGTTGATTTCATATGTGTGTCCATAGGTTTGCAATTTGTCAAATCTGTTTCCCTGAGAAGGTCAAGAGTGTATTTTCTCTGGTTGATGGAAATCCCCTTATGTGTTCTTGCAACCCCCATACCAAGGAAATATCTAAGATAGCCAAGGTCTTTAATTTCAAACTCCCTAGACAAATATTCCTTAGCTGCTTTGATCTCTTCCTCAGAATTTCCTGTCAATATCATATCATCAACGTATACACTTAGAACTGTGATCTTTCCACCTTTAGATTGTTTCACAAATAGGGTGTGATCACTATTACATTTTTTAAAACCAATCCCTGTTACTGCCTTTGTAAGTCGCCCAAACCAAGCCCTAGGTGACTGTTTTAGCCCATTTTGAGATTTCAGCAGCTTACACACACCTTTAGATTGATCCATTCCGGGTGGTAAATCCATGTAGACTTCTTCTTCTAAATCTCCATTCAAGAACGCATTCTTGACATCAAGTTGGTGCAGGTTCCAATCCAGATTGGCAGCAACTGATAGGAGTATTCTTATTGTACTCAATTTAGCCACAGGGGCAAACGTCTCTTGGTAATCGACTCCATATGATTGGGTATAGCCCTTGGCTACTAGTCTAGCTTTATACCGCTCAACTTGTCCCTCTGCACCATATTTCACTGTAAATACCCATTTGCAGCCGAATTTATTCTTTCCACCAGGTAGACTTGTAATCTTCCATGTTCCATTTTTTTCTAAAGCATTCAACTCTTCCTTCACAGCCTTACTCCACTTTTCATCCATCAAAGCTTCTTTATGTTCCTGGGAACCTGGACTTCATCAAACCTGCTCAACAAGGCTTTATATTTCGGACTGATATGCTTGTAGGAAATGTAATCAGTGATTGGGTACAGTGGCCTGTCTCTACACTTTCTGAAACCCTTGCGGACAGCAATGGGTATGGATGAATCATCATCATTCAATGTCTCATACTCATCTGAGAAGATGTTCTCATTTTCCATGATCATAGTTCATATCTGTCCTCTTATTGTAACGTTCGCAAATTTGGCCTAGAAGTTAGGGCCAATTTGAAATTCTTACATGTTTGATTTTTGATACATTCCACTTCGAAATAAGTTGAAATACTATAAAGGGCAATGATGAGATTAGAAAAATTATTTTGACAAGAAAATACTAGGATCAAAAACCTTTATTTAATTTGAAATTAAATATTCAAAAACGGACTTTGAAATCAGAATTGGGCTTTTAGGATAAAACTCGATTTAATTGGAAGCATGGAGTCAAAATTATTTTTGGACCTGGAAAGTATGAATTTTGAATCTAAACGTCAAATTTTGGTAAAATTACAATTTTGCCCCTCTTAGCGGAAAAATTCGGAATTTTGAAATCGATGATGATTTTTAATTCAAAACTTGAAAATAAATTTTGGAGAAGTACAGAAAAGTCGGAATTGAGTTTTGGTGGAAAACGGGCTCGAAATTGGATTTGGCCCAAACTTGTCCCAATCTAAAACTAAAGCTCACATGTGTGTATAAGAACACACACCCACCACCACACTCACTCATTCTCCCCTATTCTTCTTCTTCCCCCTTCTCATACGTATCCTTCTATTCTCCATGGCCAAAACCCTAGCTTTTATTTTTCTCATTTAATCACTCCAACCACCATCAATTTTCACATTAGTTTCATCAACAACATTCAAGGAGGTCATTAAATTCTATTTGGAAGTTTTGAAAGCTATATTTTTTATGGGTAAAAATCTCTTCTCTCTCTACACTTGATGATTTTTGAATTAATGATATGGGTTTTGTTTCATGATGCTTATAAATTGTTTTTGAGTTGATTTTAAGTGTTAAACATATGTCATAGCTTCTATTAGAGTTTAGATGTTAAAAGCCCTAATTTTCACTATTGTTGTTTTGTTATTGCTTGAGGAGAAATGATTTTTGTTGGATAAATATTGTTAAATAATGATCCTAGGATGTTAATAAATGATTTTGGATTATTTCCAACCCATTTGTAGAACCCTAATCTCATCTATTTGTGTTAATGTCCTTAATAGCTATGTTATGTGATGATTGAATTGTGTTGGAGTCTTGTGATTATGATTGTGATGATATTATGGTTGTAGTGTGATAGTTGTATATTGGTGATGGCTTAGAACAAGTGGAAACCCTCACGGGAGCGGCTTTCTAACTTGTGGATCGACGAATGGGAGGTTCGTATTTTCGTTTTTAACCCTATACACTTGTTTGTTATTGGTTGATACATTGAATATATGTTTACTTGTAATTATGCCATGAAATTGGTTAAATAAGATAACCAACCAAAAGTTGATATGATGAGCATACTTGCATGTTAAGACGCTAGAGCATGTATGTAATGCATGTAGAATCATGCTAGGCGCTGCTTTGGGAATTGAAGTTTTGGGTGGACCGAGTCCACATTGTTTGCGGATATTGAAGGGCATAGGTTAGAGACTTATCTTTCCACTCTTGATTGTGGATGCTTGAAATGGTGTTGACATGTGTTTGGTAAGACATGTTGGTTGTTACATGACTTGATAATTATGAACATATTGCATTTATGACTATGTGAAAGTGCATATGTGTTCGCCTTGTGGCTAAACGATTTCAAATGACAATGTTGTCTTGGTACCTCTAAGAGGTCAAATGTGCAAACGAAAGTTATAAAAGAAAGGATAAATATGTGATTGTGGTTGAATAACTAAAACGGATAATTGCCCTTATTATAGCTAGTTAGCGAATGTAGTGGCATGCCATAGGGAAAAATGAGAATTCTCAACATGTGTATACATGAACGATAAATTGGCATTGGGGCCAAAAACGAACGAATTGAGTGACGACTCCTAACGGGTGTGACGGCGTCACAGCCTTTTGGCCTAACGAACGAATCCAAAGGTAGATGACCGACTCGAGGGAGAGTAAATCGGCTCTATGGATTATTGGTCTTCGGACCCCAATGAGAGCTTGGCTCTAAAACGATGGCTTCGGCCCTAACGTCCTGTTTTCACTAATCAAGCTAGAATTAAGGGCGATTGTTTAAAAATGGAGTAATGTGTATATTGGACTTGATTGTTGAGTATTTTGAAATTGGTTGGTCATATATTATGGAAACTTAACTTGTCAAATATTTTTCAACTAGAAATATTTCGACTTGGATTGTTTGAACTTGAATGTTGAACTTCAAATGTTTTGGAACTTGAATTGTTTAGAACTTGCAATATTTTAAACTTGTTTCGTATTGAACTTGAAATGTCGTTGATGATGATCTTGATGATGTTGTCTTGCTAATGAACTTGAAAAGGTTCTTAAACTTGAACTTGAACTTGATGATAACTTGATGAGGAAATTTGGTTAGGTAGTAGGAAAGACTTCCTAATGAACTTCATAACAAAATGACATCGTTATGGATATTGGAAATTTGGAATTGATATGAACATGCTTGGTAATCAAGATGATTAATGAACTTGACTAAATAAGAGATCATGACATGTCTTGTGCATAATCTTGATGCTTGGGAATGTTTGTTTAGTGAGCCAACCCTTAGTCCAATACTCTTGTCTAGTGGTGTGATCCTAATATATTTTTGTCAAGTTAAAATGGGTCTTTGTTAGCTTAATTGGCTAAATTATGAATTGGGGAATCATATTGAATGTCTAATAATCAACTTGTTGTTAACTTGGTTGGTAAATGTTGGTTTTACTTGAATTGGTATTGGAAGGGTGGAATAAGTAGGAACTTGAAAATTGGAAATTGTTGTCTTGTGTTGCTGCTGCAACAAGTTGACCAAATAGGCAACTTGTTCAGTTTTTTTCTCCCAAATGGTTGGGTCTCTTGACAAATGGATTGTTTGTATGTATTGTTTGATATTCATAGATGATGTATTTAAAATTTGGTTGCATTCCGATGTCGTTTGGTCGGGTTTTGAAACTGAGCAAATCACTCGGATGGTGACCTGAGAAGTGTCACTATTCTGCCCAAGACAGGGTACGTCCGCTGCCAAGTTTTCCTTGTCCGCTGCCAGCGGATGGGGGCAGCCAATGAGGACAGCGAGCGCCGCGTCATTTGCTGCCAATTTTCCTTTGTCCGCAGCCAGCCAACGCTGCCCGCGGATGGACTCCTGGAGCGCCACAATATTGCCTTTCCAACTTGTCGGTCTTCGTTCTCCCTCATCCGAACTCCGATTTAGGTGCTGTTTGCGGCTATGAATTTGTATTTAAGTCTATTTTCCAAATATATCTTCATAATTTGAAAATATGATCATATTTATATCCATATTTTAAATCTCCTCCAAGTTTTCGTAAATTTCAGCTTTTGGAAAAATACGTGTAACTAGTATAAGTTTTGTATCCGGACTCCAAATCGAGTCCCGTTTATTGCTATGAATTTGTGATGATGTCCTTTAATTACTATATATTTTAAAATTATAGAAATAAATCAATGATATTGCAAGGATTTTAATCTTCTTTAAATGTACGAAACATCCTATATTTAGGAATCGAAATTCTTGAATTAAAAACCTCTTATTTGAATCGTTTCCAAAACTTTTTGAATCTTTCACGAGTATATTTAATTGCTATTAAACTCACCTACTTGTGACCATTTTTGAAAAGTTATTTTGTTTTCAAATATCTTGTCGACGAAGTATCTTTAAAGGTATTTAAAAACCATAAAGTATTGTAACATGAGAACTTGCAATGTGGTCAATTTGTTGATTGCTTCTTGTTCAAGAAATGACCTTGTATCTTTTAATTGTTACTTGATATCGAACTGTAATTCGGTGTCCAGTTCGGTATCGAGTTCGGTTAGAGAGCATATTTTTCATCTTCACGGGTTACCGAATTATAATTCGGTAGGGAGCTCGGTATGTAGCTCGTTCAGAGGGTTTGCTTTCAATTATGTGTTACCGAATTGTAATTCAGTATACAATTTGGTAGTGAGCTCGGACAGAGGCATTTCGAGACATGCATTAGAGTCACTGCACTGTAATTCGGCACACAATTCGGTATTGAATTCGGTCAGGGGCGTACTGCTGCATTTCATGTGTTACCGAATTGTAATTCGATATACAAATCGGTAGGCAATTCGACATAGTTTGGTAATGTGTTTAAAACCTGAAAAATTGAATATAATCGTGGCTTGATTAAACCCCATTGATTAAAGATTGAAATCTTCGATTGTTGAATTGATTGGTGATCTCCTTGAGTCGAGGTGTTTGGACTAAGCGGAGTTTGGCTCACAAGTCTTTTGTAATGATTGGTCGTCATGAGATAATTGTATTGATTCACTTAATCGAATTGATCGTCTTGATGACTTATTTGAAATGATTGTCTTGATTGACTCGATTGTCTTGATTGTCGTATTGATCGCATTATTTATTGATGGATACATATGGTTAATGTTAAAGAGAAATGAGATTAATCTTAATGATTGGTAAACCATAGAATGAGCATGAATGTGTGACATAGCATGCCTCGAATGATACACTAGCATGATTGATTGCTAGAAATTGGTTGTGTTTGACTTCTATGAGTTAAGGTGAGCTTAGAGATGCTCACATTAGAATTGCATTGTGTGTTAAAGCCTTGCCTATCGACAGAAAGGTAAGAGCATTTTCGTGTGCTTGTTTGGGACATGGGATGCGAACCAGGCGTGTGCCTGACCCTTTCTTCCTTTTCTTTTTCCCCGTAAATTGTGTTTTCAGGTTCGATCGAGCAAGGCATGTGGTATTTGAGCTCTCATGGTGAAGTTCACTAATGTTGTAATCACCCATACATGTATTTTAGAATTTTATCATATTTGTAAATGAGCTTATAATATATTTGAAGTATAGTTGTAAAAGGTGTTTTATTCATTTGGAATTTCTAAATATCACCTATGTATGATTTAAACCAAGTATCATATGTTCAAGAAAGTAACATCTTTATTCGTTTTCCACACAAACATCATAAAAACTGATCGACTTTTGAAATGTTCCTAAATGGTAAATCGCAACTGCATCGTTAATGTGGCGGTTCGGGCACCCGCTACGGTCTCAACCGGGGTGGGGGTTCGACGCTACACTTATCCTTGCCCCTTCTTTCATAAACTTTCAACCTAGGAATTGAATTTTGTTCATGGTTTTGAGTTGTTTCAGAATCCTAACTCTCACTAGAAATATGATCATGAACCTGCCTAGTTTTGGATTGTGTCTCGGAATGAGTTTCGAAATCCAAATTTTGAACCACTGTAGGAATGAAATTTTGAATCTTGGAATGGATTTGTGGCATGGAATTTATAGTATAGTAAGGCCTATTTTCATGGAATGTTACATCCATGGAGACAAAATACTTTCTAGCAGTAGGGGAGTAGCATTTGTAACCCTTTTTAGAGGCTGAATATCCAAGGAACATGCACTTAATCGCCCTAGGGTCTAGTTTAGAACAGTTGTGAGCATAGACATGCACAAACGCCTCGCATCCAAAAGTTTTATAGGAATATTTGGGAAAATTCTGGTCTCAGGTAAAAATTCTTTAAGGACCTGGTGTGGTGTCTTAAAATCCAGCACCTTAGAAGGTAGTCTATTAATGAGATATGCGGCTGTTTACACAACTTCACCCCAATAGAACTTAGGTGCATTACTACTGAGTAATAAGGCTCTAGCTACCTCTAAGAGATGCCTATTTTTCCTTTTTGAGATGCCATTTTGTTGTGGAGTATTCACACATGAACTTTGATGAAAAACTCCCTTTTCACTCAGAAAATTTTTTAAAATTGAGTTGAAATATTCCTTACCATTATCCGTTCTCAAAACTTTGATTTTTGTTTGAAACTGACTCTCAATCATTTTGTAAAACTCTTGGAAACATTTTGCAACTTTTGATTTTTCTTTTAGTAAAAATATCCATGAAAGTCTGGTGTGATCATCAATAAAAGAGACAAATCACTTTGATCCATTGATATTTGGGACATTTGATGGACCCCAAACGTCACTATGAATCATTGAAAATGGTTTTGAGGATTTATAAAATTGAGGTGGATAATGATTTCTAGTATGCTTGGACATTTGGCAGACATCACATATGATAGAGCTAGACTTTTTATTCATGAATAGATGGAGAAACAATTTCTCAAGATAACTAAAGTTAGGATGGCCAAACCTAAAATGCCACAGAAGTATAGCATTTTCTTTATTGAAACTATCACTAGGCTTTAATGAACATTCAAAACCATGAGTCAATTGTTTACTAGAAAGAGGCTCAGCTTTGAGTAGAAACAAACCATTCTCACTTCTAGCACATCGAATCGTCTTCCCAGTCGCCAAATCCTGAAAATCACAACCACCATTAGAAAATTTAACACACCAATTCATGTTCTTTGCTAACTTTCCAACAGATAATAGATTGCAGTCTAGGTTAGGGACAAATAATACTGATTTTAGGTACAACTCATCATTCATTCTCACTGTACCAATACCCCGTACCCTAGTAATGGAACCATCTGCTATCTTAACATAAATATCATCCTTACAAGGTTTTAAATCAGAAAATAAATGGATATCACCTGTCATATTATCATATGCTCCCGAATCCACTATCCAAGTCCCTTTCTTTCCACTTTTTACGTTAAGAGCATGAGAGGTTTCACCTTTCTGTGCTATGTTTGCACTGCTGGATTTTGAGGGACCTGAGTTATTCTGCTGAATGTGATTTTGAAACATCTCCCACAGTTCTGTGTTGCTCGGGCAGCTTCCCTTGCTTGGACCGCTTTCCATGCCATCAATCTCTATAGTTGAGATCTGATTTGCTCTGCTGTCTTTGATTTAGGCTTCCAGTCGACAGGCTTCCCATGGATCTTCCAGCATGTTTCTCAGGTATGTCCTGTTCTTTTGCAATAATCACACCATGTTCTGCCGCCTTTTCTTTGATTTACACGCTTAACCATCATCGCAGAGCTTTCTCCTTGGTCTATATTTCGTCCCAGCATCACTTTCTTTCTACTTTCTTCCCGTTTTATCTCTGCAAATGCACTTCTCAATTTAGGCAGAGGTCTCATCGCCATCACTCGACCTCGTACTTCTTCGAGATCTGGACTCAACCCATTGAGGAACTTTATGGCTCGCTTCTTCTCCATCAAATTTTTATAGCGAATACCATCATCGGCACAACCCCATTCAACAACCTCATAAAGATCAACCAGCTGCCATAGTTGGAATAACTGGTTATAATACTCGGTCACAGATAATTCTCCTTGGCTTAAATTGTGAATCTGACTCTCACTGCTCAATAGTTCAGATTCATTATCAACATTTGAGTACAATTCTTTTGCTGCCTCCCAAACCTGTGCCGCTGTTTCATACATCCTGAAAAATGGCACCAATTTCGGTTGTCATAGAGTTGATAAGCCAGGACATCACTGTGCCGTTTTCTATTTCCCATCTTCTATAGGCTGTCACATCTGTCTTTGCTGGAGGCTGAATAATTCCAGTAAGATAATCCAGTTTTCCTTTTCCATACATGAAGATCTTCATTGATTAAGACCATTGCAAGTAGTTGTTCTCAGTCAATTTGTGACTTGTTATGAGAACAGAAGATGGATTACTTTCAAGGATAGGGTTCCCTGTTCCGCTACTCTGTGCAGAATCAGAGTTTGATATGGCTGAAGAAGATGAAGTAGCTATCTAGTATTTGATCGATGGTTCTGATACCATGTGAAACTGAGTATTCAGTAGCTACCTTTTATTATTATTTCTGAATGATCCTCAACTCCTATAGAACATGAGGTTAAATAGGAGTGATTGATAACCTAGATACAAACTAAATCTCCTAAAAAATAGGAGATTTTATTCACTAAATAAATCAGAATGATTTACTTACTAAAAATAACCTATTTAGCATAAATAGCTAGTTGACTAGAGAAAACTACCAAATATAACAAGATACTAACAATCGATATTCCAACAATTATCATGTTATTGTAGAATAGATAATAATTCCAAATCAGATAACCAATTTATGGCAGCAAATGAACAAAAATATTACAAACTTAACAAATTCACACAATCAGAATTAATTCAGATATTAAAATTAGGCAATCATACCTAATACAACTTTACATTATAGTCAAATTTTAGAACTTCAGACATTCAGCTTATAATAAATTTATTTAATTTCACACACAGGGAAGCAAGCAGAAACATACAATCATGGGGGCACAAACATGACTACTAACCTTTCTTGCTAATCCAATGACATCGAATCACTCCGGCTGACGATCCCCAATTTGATCTAAATCAAATCAAGAATAAAACACATAAATCCCCTATCAGAAAGTTAGGATTTTCAATTATGTAACAAATAAAATCCCAATCAGACCTAATTAAATCCAAAATATACCAATCTCCTATCAAGGGTTTCAAAACCCCAATCAATTGAAATTAAAAACCCTAATTCGGCCAAACCCTAAAGACTCTAGAAATCCCCAAATCAAAAGTTGGAGTGATTAAATCAAATAAACAATTTGCAATGTTACCTCAAACAAGAAAACCAAAGAAACCAAATTCCAATCCTTGAGAATGAAGTTTTAAAAGTCGCAGCGAGATTTTGAGTTGAGAGAAAAAAAAAAAAAGAGAACACGTTGATGAATTTTTAGGTTTTGTGAAAAGTGATTTCTAAAACTCTTTATTTTACTTTATATATGGGTGACAAATATCACCATAAACCCACAAATATCCACTTGATTTTAAAATAACCCAAATAGAAAAATAATTGCAAAATACATTGAATTTCCTTTTTATTTTCAAAACTACCCCAAAAGTCAAATTTGGCTAAAACATGCCGTCAAACCGGAAAGTCAACATTTTTAAAATTTCCATTTTACCCTTGAACGAAAAATAAGTTAAAATTAAATAAAATACAAATAAAGAAAATAAATTTCCAAAATACGATAACGAATAGCCTCGACTTACGAACATGACAACTCTACCCTACTTAAGAAAATTCATCCCCGAAATTTACTTGAACTGAACAGATACGAATACTAACGTCACATAACATCTTCTGGTTCCCATGACACTTCCTCAACCGCGTAGTTACACCAGAGAACCTTAACTAGAGGTACAATTTTATTCCTTAAAACTTTCACCTCTCTATCCAAATGTGAATTAATTCTTCCTCATAACTCAAATCCGGTCGAATCTCAACAGTCTCATGCGTAAGGATGTGAGAAGGATCAGAGAGATACCTCATAACATTGATACATGGAAACTTTATCTAACTCAGGTGATAAAGCAAGTTGATAAGCAATCGGACCTATCATTCCAGGATCTCATAAGGCCCAATGAAACGTGGTGCCAACTTACCTTTCCTACTGAACCGAAAAACTTTATTCCTTGGAGATAGCTTCAAGAACACCTTATCTCCAACCTGATACTCAATGTCCTTTCTCTTAAGGTCAGCATAGGACTTCTGTTTATCCGATGCTTCCTTAATCTTCTCCTTAGTCAGTTTCACTTTCTCTTTAACTTCCAAAATCAAATCTAGTCCCACTATCCGAGACTCACTCAACTCGGTCCAACACAAAGAAGTACGACACTTCCAACCATACAAAGCCTCGTACGGAGCTATACTAATAGTTGCCTGAAAACTGTTATTGTAGGCAAACTCAACCAAAGGCAAGTACTTGATCAAAGAACCACCAAATTCAATCACACAACAACGAAGCATGTCCTCCAAGGTCTAAATTGTCCTTTCGCACTGCTCGTCAGTTTGCAGATGAAAAGCGGTATTGAAATTCAACTTCGTTCCTAAAGCCTCCTGAAATTTCTCCTATAATCTGGAGGTAAACCTAGGGTCCCTGTTTGAGATGATAGAGGATGAAATCCTATGTAACCTCACGATTTCCTTAAGATATAATTCAGCCAATAACTCCAAAGAATAATCAACTCTGATCGACAGAAAGTGAGCAAACTTGGTCAAACGGTCCACACTCACCCAGATCGCATCAAACTTCTCACAAGTCAACGACAAACCAACCACAAATTCCATGGTGATTCGATCCCACTTCCATTCCGGAACTGATATCGGCTGAAGTAAGTTAGATAGAAGTTGATGTTCTGCCTTAACCTGCTGACAGACCAAACACTTCCCAATGAACTCAATGGTATCCTTCTTTATACCCAGTCACTAATACATCACCTTCATATCATGATACATCTTCGTAGCACCAAGATGCATAACATGCACTTGTCTATGCGCTTCGGTTAGTATCTCAGTTCTCTAAGTATCAGATAATGGTACATAAACCCGATCACCAAAATACCAACTGTCATAAACCATCTGAGTCACTTTTGTTCTCTTACCCTGATCAGACTTTTTAGCCCACTCCAAAGCTAACTCATCAGACTTATGGGCTTCCAAAATCCTAGCAGTCAAATATGATTTCACCACTAGTTCGGCTATCAGAGCATTGTCCTTTAGACTCAACCTTACCATCATAGCATACAAAGTATGTATGAATTTACGGCTAAGAGCATCCGTTACCATATTAGCTTTACCAGGATATAGTGGCGTAGATGTATGTCTATTGCTTTTGCTTTATTATTAACTAAGATTATAAATAAGCATGTAGATTCTCAACGCATTTATCTGTTATTTTTTTTTTTTGTCTTTTTTTTCTTATCGATTCATACTTTGTTTTTATACATTAGGACTCTGCATACCTAATATTGAGATGTGCGCGACTTTGAACATAATGCGAGATTACAAACATCTATAAGTTCACTGCATCCAATTTTGCTCGCTAGTGATGAGATTTGTGAATTCTAATTTGGTTTTATTAGGCTAAATCCATCCACTTTATGTATTTCTAACTTTGAAAAATATAGGAATCATGCTATTATTATGTAAAAAATATATATTTTTATATTATAAACTCATCTTAAATTTCAATCTTCATCAATATCATTAGTTTAGAGTTGTTAATTAACCATGAGAAAAAATACAATAATGGAGGTCGGAAAAGAAGAGAAAATTATATTGAGCAAATAATGTTGGATGAAGTGGATTTATTATTATTATTATTTTCAAATTGAAAACACTGAATAGAAAATACGAGAGGTAATTTCGAACTTTAATATTTTAAAATATATATTTTTAAAAATATAATATTATAATTTTAATTAAATGTAAATGATAAATATATCACTAGGTTTATTAGATGATAATGAAATTTTGAAAAGTTTATACTTAAAATTTAAACTCTTAAAAGAAATTAATTAATGTTTAAAAAACTTATTTTTAAAAGTCTTCCTTTATTATTTGTAAAAATCAGAGACCAAAAGACTTTAATGAGACTTGCCTAAAGTGCAACGAGGTGACTTTCACCCACCCCATTTTTGTCAAATTATGACACCTATGTAACCATGTGTCTAGCCATTTCTGAGCCAATTAGACACCTTTCATGCAAATTATTTTCTTATCAATTAATGGAAAACTTTCCCCACTTGTTTCATAGAATTGATCAAGCAAGGTCTTCCATACATCTTCCTCTTTTGGTATTTTGTTCAATGCTTTATTGCTTCTAATTTCGTAACAGCACCTTATCTTATACAAAAATAACAATATGGTTCTATTATTGAATAAGGCAAATTTATAAAATAAAACAACTTAGCTTACATGGAATTTAGTCCGTTCGTTTTTTTTTTTTTTTTTTTTTTTTGTTTTTTTTTTTTTTTTTTTAACTTAACATGTGCTGGTAGTACTAAATATAGAAAGTCTTAATATTAAAATTTTTATCAATTTATTTTTAGTATTTTATTTAATTTAAAATAAATTAATTTTTTATAATTTAATCATTTTATTCCTACAATGTCTTTTAATA
Source organism: Cardiospermum halicacabum (assembly GCA_031304145.1). Lineage (NCBI taxonomy): Eukaryota > Viridiplantae > Streptophyta > Magnoliopsida > Sapindales > Sapindaceae > Cardiospermum > Cardiospermum halicacabum. The sequence continues at coordinate 23,049,854 of CM062395.1, forward strand.
TATTTTGTTGGTCAATGTTGCTTTTATAAAATTTATTTTTTTCAAAATATAAAATATTTAAGATATTTTTATAATTCAAAACTTAAAAGTAAAAATATATAATAAATATAATAAAATAATATATTCTACATCATTTTTTTTTTATTTTACTAATGGTAATTAATTAAAATGTTTCCAATGGTTTATTTTTTCATTTATAATCAACTAAAATTAAATAATTATGTTGTCAATTTAAAATTTGTCAATTTATCACTTTTTATTTTTTAAAAAATATATTTATAACTTAATAACTTTATTTATTACTTTTTAATACATATATACATTATTGTAATCCATATAAATATTTATTTTTTTATTATTTTGGTGAGATTAAATAAAATAAATATAAATAATAAAAATCAATTATAAAATATAAAATAATTAATTTTTAATTAAAATAAATAATTTATGATATTATATATATGTATATATAAAATGATATGAACATTATTAATAGTCATAAAAAATTCATAAATTACATTTATTATATATTTATTGTGTGCATTAAAATTTATAATTAAAATAAATTTAATTATCATCAAATTTATTATTTTTATGAAAATATAAAATTCATTTATTATTTACTTTGAAATGTTAACATAAATTTATTATTCTATTGAAAATTATAATAAAAATTGTAATATACATTTCAACACAATGATTATCGAGGAAATACATCGAAAATATATCAATAATTAAGATACTAATCACTAAATTTCAAATATTTCCTTTTTGAAGGTTGAAATAGGTGGATTTAAGTGTTAAATGTCATTAAGACTCTATTATTAGTTTCTCTACATAGAGAGTCACTACGCAAGATAACAGTTACACACGACACAACAAAACACAAGGTTGTTTAACAAGTGACGCGGTTTCTGGTGTTGAAGCTTGAAGTGTGTTTGTATTGTGTAATCGACTGTTTGTTTCGTTTGAAGCAGAAATGTCAGCGGTCAAGCAACTCAGAGAGATTTTGCAGACTCCAGGAGCACATCTGGGCCCTGCTTGTTTCGATGCTCTCAGTGCTAAGCTTATTGAACAGGCTGGGTTTCGATACTGTTTCACTAGTGGTATAATTGCATCACTTTGATTTCTTATCAATTTTGCAATTTTTGATCTATTGTAATGCATGATTGTTCATATCATTTGTTTGATTACCGACTTAGTATTCCATTTTGCATGTCATTGTAGCTAGTTTTGTATTATCATTTGAGGCTAAATTTTTATATGCAATTGCAATTGAAATTGGATAATTGGGAAAATTTTATTGCAAAGAGTCAGGAAAACCAGATATTTGTGATTGTGTTTAACTTGTTTGCTTGTAAATTAATCTGATTTTGTTTGTGTTTAATTCACCGAAGACAAACAAGTATGCTGATGATGTCATTGCGTGCCTGCTTTAGGATTTTCGATATCAGGTGCTCGCCTGGGGTTGCCAGACACTGGATATATCTCCTATGGGGAGATGGTGGATCAGGGTCGTCTGATCACTCAAGCAGTGTCTATTCCTGTCATTGGTGATGCTGATAACGGTTATGGCAATGCTATGAATGTTAAGAGAACTGTCAAGGGGTTTATTCAAGCTGGCTTTGCAGGCATTTTTATTGAAGATCAGGTTCATATTTACTGTTTATCAGATTTTAATTTAGTTCTAGTTTCTTCCAGGTTAGAATGCACCTGTGTTTTAGCTTTACATAAAGCAACTGACGAACTTGTCCCTGTATCTCTTCATGCTATCTCACTTTCACCCTGTTTGTGCCTTACAAATCTGTTGTTTCAAGGTGGCTCCGAAAGCTTGTGGTCATACTCGTGGCAGGAAAGTGCTGTCCAGGGAGGAAGCGGTTATGAATATCAAAGCAGCAATTGATGCCCGGAAAGAGTCTTCCTCTGACATTGTTATTATAGCGCGTACTGATTCTCGTCAAGCAATATCCTTGGAAGAAGCACTCTGGAGGACAAAGGCTTTTGCTGATGCTGGTGTTGATGCTTTATTTATTGATGCTCTTGCTTCAAAAGAAGAGATGCAGGCTTTCTGTAACACAGCTCCAGAAGTTCCAAAGATGGTATCTCATGTTTCACTCCAGAGCATCAAATAAATGTAACCTTATATCCTTCTTGTACTTTGTGGTTAAGTGGTAGCATTTTTTTATCACTGTACAGGCCAATATGCTTGAAGGTGGTGGTAAGACACCGATATTAACTCCTCATGAACTGGAGGATATTGGGTTTAAGATTGTGGTGTATCCACTTTCCCTCATTGGTGTATGCATTAGGGCAATGCAGGTCAGATTTCTTCTTTGTTTTTGTATTACACAAATGATCAATCTATCTTTGACAACTTGGTTAGTAGTCTGTAAAGCATCTTGTGTACTGTTTATTGTTATATTTCAGCTTGCTTTCTTAGGTTTGTCACTTCATGATTTGTTGTACTCCCTCCACCTGTTACTGGAAACCAGTTGATATGTTTGTCTATTTAGCAAATAAAGAAAATGTTAAGTCTTGATTCAAAATCAGGATAGTGTGATCTTACATTGACATAAGCTGGCAGTTGAATCAGTATGTTATATTTTGCAGGATGCACTTGCTGGCCTTAAAGATGGTCATGTTCCTCCCCCTGGAAGCATGCCATCTTTTGAGGAAATTAAGGACGTATTAGGTTTCAATGCCTATTATGCAGAGGAGATGCGTTATACCCTTACTAGCGGGGAGTCTTCTAAAGGTACATTTAGTTTGGTGTCATTGTCCTAAACCATTCATGTCATGATATTTGTGCTTGAGTTTCTACATTAGGTTGATTTTCCTTATGAGCTATGTTTTCAATATAATTTTCATTTTATGCAAATTTGTAACAAGTGGATAACATTTGTCTTATATCATTACCCATACTCTTCTTTAGATAAAGCCTAAGGGATCACCTGCAAGTAATGAAGAGTTCTCAAGAGCCAGGTAGGTGGTTTTCTTTTGGTATTACCTGTGTGTGTGGATATATATTTGTAGCATGATTTGTGTCTTAGATTACGATTGGGATGTTTAATAATTGTATAACTAGTTTTTGTTCTTTTATACTGCTTTCGAATTATCTCAAAATATGAGAACATTAGTGATTAAAACCATATTGGAAAGCTAAAACAAATCCAAACTCATTAAAGAACACTTTCTATTTTCATTTTTGATCTTCAATCAATTGTGCTTGTGTCTTCACTAGTCAATATTTCCTACACACTATTCATAATCTGTCTTTACCCCATTGCAGAGGACAAGTATGCAATATCTGGAGCTGATTCGGTACTCATGTTCATTATTCGATCTTCTGCTCTCATCTTGTAGCTACATCTATGGACGAAATGTATTATGAATGTTAAAACCTCCCTAAAGCATCTCTCATTTTGAGAGTATGTTGGATTATTGCTAAATAAATGCTTTATCTGGAATTTTAGTCTGTTCTAATACAAATCCTTGCCATTCTAGAAGGAAAGGGAAAAGTCAATATACGGTTGAAGAATGCTCAAAACAATTTTTTTAAATGTGAAGGCTTCAGTATTCTCTATAATTCAAAATTTTGCTCATATGCAAAGAGTACATACAACCGGTATAATGAATCTAACCATAATTTACATTGGCAAACCATTGAGGCTTCATTACTCTACTCCTCACAACCTTTGATTCTCTCCTGATGATGCTACAAGATTTCGATATACAATATGAATGCAATTAGACATTTTCTAAAGTGACAACAATACACCAGTATCATGCAGCAAGTGAAGAAAAATCCGTGGATTGATGCAGAATTCCAGTTGACACAGTGATCAGCAGTCCGTCCCTTCCATGTTATAAACAGGTATTTGCCAGTTCTTGGTATTCTTCTTTGGATCGTCAGTGAGGCTGAGATCATTAGCTTCTTCCTTGTATGTTTTAATGAATGTTTTGGCTCCCATCAAGATTAGTCTCTCAACCATGAATAATTGGTAATTGTTTTCTATTACAGGATCCAGAATGTAACTATAATTAGATGAGTATGCCAATTTGTACCTGCAAATATCAGTCATAAAACAATGTCAGCTTTGCAGCTATACGGGAAGCAAAGGATATACAGTCAGCTATCATTTTGATCTCGTGGCTTATCCTTATAAATAAACCACACTACAACACCATCACAGCAAAACACAAGGCTCTCGAAACGGGATCAATGGCATTATACTGCAAAAATCAATAATAAGACAGATTTCAGAGGTTGTGCTTAGAAAGAACTCTATAAAGGTTTGATGACTTGCCCGATAACATCTAGTTTCAGATAATCATGGCCATTCAACAGACCTTGATAATTAATCTAAACTACCAGTCGCACCACAACATATTTCCAATGGGAATTTACAAGATTCAAATTATCTTACTATATTTTTACAACACTTTTTCCTTGAGATAGATGATACAGACGTACATGTATAAGGTTATAAGCTTAAGCGAATTTTCAAATTTGATTCCCTACCCAGCCAAATTGACAACATTTTTTTTATTTTTTTATTTTTTCCATCGGAAAGTCATAAAGTCCAGACATGCAGTCAGGGATAAGAGTATGAAGGATGGGATAATGTTATATGCCAAGTGACAAGGTATGTGATTTGAATCCTACATCAACGGTACACAAGTTATGGTGGGGTTTATAAGGGTCTTGCACTCGACCTCACAACACTGGTTTTTTGAGGTATGGATTTTCCAGGATACCTATCAATTGGTACCTGGGCCAAACTGCACACCTTCACATGCAAGCATGGAGAGGACTGAGCAGGGTTTATAAAGGATTGAGGCTCTCATTTATCTGAAAACTAAATGCTAGACACTTCCAAAATAATTGAATTGCACCCGAGATCAAGATAGACCAAACAAACATAATTTCAGGCAAGAAAAAAGGTTAGACAATACATATATAGTTCTAACTCTGAGACCTAAATAAAAACTTACCTAATTGCTAGTGGTGAGAAAAAATCAGGAGTCTTCTCATTCGAAGCAATATAAAGTGTTCGACCAGGAGGAACCCACTTTTTAATCCTGCAGAGGATAGACTCAGGATGTGTATCCCTGTCCAAATGAGGATGGAGGGACCTTTCAACCCCGTGACTATCTTTTCTGGTCTTTAATATATCACCGCGTCGAACATGGATGGCATCATAATCACCAAGGTATGCCTTTATCTAAGGGGAAAAAAATATGTTAATTAGAGTATGTAGCAAAGTAGAAGGATGTGGCAAATGAAGAAACATAAAACGAAATTTATTAAAACATTGCAGAAGAAATATTATGAGTAACACAGTTAACAAATTTATATAAAATAAAAATTTCTATAAGCTAATTTTAGATCTGAAAGCACCATTTTCAAGCTGTTTGATGATTTTGATCTTGACAAACCACTAGACCGTTGGCTATCCTAAAACTAAATTTAGGATAATACATTTCAATCATGGCTTTTCACCTAGAGTCTCCATCTAGCATATGACTATCTATGGTTCTTCATCTGCTCTTCTGTTTCCTCTACATCATCATCTAAGAAAGTCAATGAGGTCTTGTCTTCATACATGTATTTTCTAGCAAGTAATTATCTATACATGAAGCACAAATAGTTCCAGTTTCCTTGAATGTCATTTGACAGAAAAATCTCTTGAAATCACCAACTGCAGTTCTCTTTCCAATACCAAGCTCTCTTGTTTGTTCCCTTCTAGTGTTTCCCTATGTCTCACAAAACATATAGAGCCAGCTCAGTAAGGGCCTTTTTCTAAAAGTTTCCAGAAAATTTTTCTAACTTTCATTATTCTAGGAAAAACTGCTTTGGTTAAAATTTTCTGAAAATTTCCAGAAAATAGAGAAGTTCAAAGCAGTAGTTTTACAAGAAAATTCTAGCAGAAAACTAAAAAATGGAAGGAAATGAAAAATGCACTAAACAACTTTCTTGAAAAATTTCCAAACAAAACTTACTTAGAGAATTGATGATTTATCCAAGCAAGGCAAAAATGGAAAAAAAAAAAAATCCTTTACTAAATTGATCTATTTAGTTTAAGGAAATTTTATGTTTTCATTTTATTGAAAAATCATTAATTTTCTAAATTACTTTTACAAGAAAAATTTAAAAGAGTTGTTCAGTGAATTTTCAAAAATTTCCATGAATAAAACAATAGGTGAGAGGTGAAAAAAATATATATATAGTTTTCCAAGAAAAACACCCTTAAAACATTTCACTTTTCTAAAAAATTTCTCAACCAAATATGAACCTTTGGAAAGTAAAAATTGCGAAAATTTCCCATTAACTTTCTCCTCATTTCACTAGAATGGTTTGATAATCTGAGAATTCCGCAAAAAATTTTAAAGAATTTTTAGAAAAGTGAAAAGTTTAAAAAGGTAGTTTTCTTGGAAAAGTTTGATATCATTAATTTTCTTTCATCTCTCACCACTTTCTTCTTCAACATTACTCTCCTCCCACTAAACGACTTTGCTAAAATTTTAAAGAAAATTAATATAGAAAATAGATGGTTTTTCCAAGAAAAGTAAAAATCCAAACTTCTCTTATAATGAACAGGCCCTTAGCATTTTCAATTCGGTCTCAGTAATTTCTCTAGTTTGTTAGCCTAAACTAATTTTCTCCTCATTTCACTGAATTGATTTCAGCATCGGAGCTAAAGTTATAGTATTGGCAATAAATAGAAAACCTAACTAGCATATCTAAGTTACTAATACATGAGCACGTCATTAGTAAAACTGAGATAACTCACTCTAATCTTTAATCAGTCGCCTCCTTTCAACCCACTAGAACCAAACTCCTACTAATGATTGCCAGACCTCATAAGCACCCCAGGAATTCCACTTGCCTTCCTAGTTCTCTTCCTATAGTAAACTTGTCAATCTCAGATTTAATGGATATCCCTTCTCTACCACACAAACAGTATTCAAGCTACTTGAAGGACACTACCCTAGGTAAAAAGTCACACCCATACCCCAATTGCAAGTAGTGAAAAATAAATTGCAACCAGTACAGGAAATAGAAATGAACAAATAAATAATGACCACCTGCACAAACATTTATGATAATAAGAAACATACACCACCTTAGTTTTTCTTAATCTTTCTTGTTATGATTTGTTTTGTCCCCTTTAAAAACTCTACTCATTTATTTTACAATGTGGATAATAGATGAATTTATATCACCAGAAGCAAAAAGCTAACGACTCCAGTATTCTATGACCAAAAGTTACAAGCCTGACCAGTACATATCACTTGTGTAGATAAAATTATAAAGAGAAAAAGAATCTAAGGTTCCTTACATTACATATATTCAAGCGAAAAAAATAATAAAATAAAAATAATGTTACAGCAAGCAAAAGAACCATAAAGTACATTTTTATGCCAAGCAAACAATATGTTGCAGTTCAAATCAGCAAAAAATGTGCAGGCCACTTATTCATTTTACCAGAAAGAGAACATTGATGGAATTATATATCACATACCCTGTCTGCTGCATCATGCAGTTTGGCTGCTGCCATAGATGGAAGAAAAGAATGTGGCAAAGTAAGAGCACTGCTATTTTTCCGGTCCTTGCACTCCATAAACCTGATCGATTAAGATAGTTACACCTATTCATGCTCAAAAGACTCATCTTCACTTTAAAGCAACAGAAGTTCAGGAAGGACATCTAACCAGCCTCTTCACATCAGATGACAAATAAAAAAGTCTGCAAAGAGTCTTATTATCTAGGTCTCAGTATATCAACATTCTAATTCATAATCACGATAAGAGAATATAAATGGACAGAAAAATAAAATGATCCCTGAACATATACTGAACCCTTTAATTCACATTAAAGACCCGTAGCCAAGTGAAGTTCAATGGAGAATCTTACATTAAGATTATTCACACCTTCTTCTTAACTTTTAAAAGAACTTGAGAACTCTATGGAATAGAATGTAAATGCCCTAAACTATTGATTAAAAAATGAACAACATTTGTCAACCACAATCCAAGAACAGTGACTTAAAACAATAATAACTTACCATGATAACGGGTTTGCAGTTCGATTTATGAGCAAGAGCATTGAATAACGACTATTGTCTCTAAGTTTGGCACGATTAACTCCTTGTACATGGACAGATCCCCTAGTTCCCAACTTCATACTTGTTGTTAGCACATGATACCACATTTTAGAATCATCCAGTATTACAGGTACAGTTTCAGATATCAGCTCCAAATCATACAAAGAGTCCATAGCACAAGACATAGATTGCCACCTATCAAACAAGTAATAAATTTTATATTATGCAATTTCCACACACTTTTCCAACCAATAATGAGTATTTAGCCAAGAAAACCAATTAGACAACTAGTTATAAGATTCCTCTGAAGATAAATAAAGAATCAGAAAATCTTGCTCAAACAAAAGTTACCTCTCATCTGAACTTTCATTGTCAGATTTATGAAGCAATTCTTTTGAATTATGCATTGGATTGATACACATCCGAGCAGGCATCACAAAAGTCCTAACACATCATTAACAACAAATCAGAACTAAACAAAAGCTCAAGAAACCTCAATCACAACCAAATGCAATACCACTACAAGAACTAGTCATAGTGTTAGATTGCTACCTTTTCAAATACATAGCTTCTTCAAGCGCACACCTGAGGCTAGATTCTTGATGACCAAGCCCAGCACATGTCTCACAATGCTTACCCGGGCAGTCAATTTTACCGCCCCAATACAAGTACTTGTCATGAAGAGTGTGTTGTCTCTTGTTCTTGGATCTGCTCTCAAGGTTTTTACGAGTGATGTACGCAGGCATTGAGACTCCATTTATAGAAAGCAAAGAGGAAATGAAGCAAAGGAAGGCAATTACTGAGATGCATAACACTAGACTCCATATATGGGAACCTGGTTTGGGTCTCGGCTTTGGGATTTTGCTCATTGTAGCCATTAATTAAGCTTGATTCTTCTTCGTCTTGTTTCGCTTGATGAGATAGTAATGTAAACATCAAGATATGCGAAAACTGTAATATAGGAATCTAGATCTCGCCGTTGATCATGTCGTAAAACCCAAATGTCACGCGTTTCCACCGTTGGATTGAGTACTCGAATCAAGATTCTACACGACAACCACCTTATATAATTTTTTGTGGTAATTTATAATTTCTTTTTTTAGGATTATAATTTTGTGGCTTTATTTTTTTATTATTAATTAATTAATATTAATAATATTGAAAAAAATGGATTAATAATAAGAATATTGTTGAAGAGACAAATTCATTAATGGATTCTGATTTCTGGACGTCTCGTCTCGCCGCTGCAAAGCGTCAATACAACTTGCAGCACCACCATCAGAGCTATCAGCTAGGTTCGATATCGAATCCTCAATACATATATTGATCTATTTATCATTTGTTTTTGCGTATATAAATTTATTTTTATCATTTTTGTGTACAGATCGGTTGAAAATCGATGATTTCGAAGTAGAAGACGAACATGTCCGGCCTGATTTTCCATGTCCGTACTGTTACGAGGATTTTGATATCGCCTCGCTGTGTTCTCATCTCGAAGATGAGCACGCTTGCGAGTCAAAAGTCACCGTGAGTTTTATTTTATTTTTTTCATTTCTGAATATTTAATTTGTTAATTTTTTATTTGTATTTTATTTATGCCGTACTTGTTTTTCTGGTTCTGGTGGTGCCTGTGAAAAGCAGCTAGCGGATTTTACATTGTTTTGGTAAAAAGTTTGAATTTTGTTTTGATTGTGGGGACCAAAACCAATGACTCCTTTATACCTGTGATTGTAATTATTTGCTTATTTGACGATTGGTTTCATTAGTTTAAGGTAGAGTGATGGAGAATTATGGAATCTTGATGATGACTTTAGTAGTTTCTGGAAGGCCTTTTGTTGTTTTATAAATCTTAGATTATGTTTACTGTTGTGGTGATGAACAAAATGATTTTTATTAGGAATAATGAGCCTGCAACAGAAAAAAAAGTTTTGGGAAGGCGTAACTATAATCTCAGATGGTAAACAGAGGTAATAAGTTTTCCATTAGAATGTTGTTTGTTTGAGAGTTTGTGTGATTGGAGCTCTTAGAATTAGAATGGGAGTAGGAGCTGTTGTTTCTGAGGAAAAGATGCCTCTGATGTTTGTCAAGTACATGAGGATCCTTGGTGATTTGGATGAGGGGCAAATCTTTATAACTTTCTAGTGAGTTTTTATGTGTACTGGGAAGAAGAAAGGTTGAAGCTGTTTTCTTTCCAGGCTATGGTTGTTGAGGTGTTACCTTAGATGGCAATGAAGCTGAAGTTTCAAGCTTTTAGTGAAAAATTAGTCAGAGTGTAATCAACTTTTGCTAAAATTTTTTGTATGTTTCTGGGTGATTCTTTTGTTGTTTATGGTTACATGTCATATTAGAAAGAGGACAGTGCAAGCTGATAATAAGTGAAATGAAATTGCTACTTGCTTATGTATAAATGGGTTACCCATTATGCTGACAACATTGTTGCGTGAAACTATGAGGATTTTGATTCTCATGGTCTATCTAGTTAATGAATAACGATAAGGTGAAAGGAAATATGATTGATTAGCTCATGCACATTTCCTCTTTCTTTTCCCCCTATTTATGCATCCTGTTGATATTTTATACTTCTTATTGGTGGCAACTCTGTTAATTTTGTGTAATGAATTCGACTGGTTCTCTAATCATGCTGTGTTACATTTTACATGCAGGTTTGTCCCATTTGTACTGTTAAAGTGACTCGGGACTTGTTAAGTCACATCACTCTACAACATGGTCACCTATTCAAGATATCCTTTGTTATCAAAATGTTCCATTTACTTGGTTTTCTACTTTGAATTTTTAATATCGTTCTGTTAAATGTGTGATTGATTTATACATTGTGTAATTGAATTCCGAAGTTTCCTTTAACTGAAGATTACTTGCAGAGACATCGCAGATTACGTAGAGTCGCAATTCCTAACAGTCAAGCACTGTCTCTCCTGGGTCGGGATCTCCGAGAAGCTCATCTGCAAGTGCTTTTAGGGGGTGGTGGATATCGATCAAACAGTACTAATGTGTCTAGTAGTGCAGCTACTGATCCTTTCCTCTCATCACTTATTTTAAATTTTCCTTCTTCTGAAGCAGAGGAAATTTCAAAATCTGTTGTAGCAAGTGCAGAGGACACTGCTGCGAAAAACACACTACCAACTCATATGTGGAAATCAAGGTACTGCATTTTTACGCCTGTGCATCCGTTTTGCCTGGCATCAGTCTAAATCATGGTTCAATATGAATGGTTATCCATGACTTCCTTTATTGTTCTTACTTAGCTTCTGAGGCTCTGCATACTTTAGTTAAGGTTTATAGGAAATCTGTCACAGCTGTGCATGCTAGTTGATAATGTTTGTTTCAGGTATTTAATCAATGTTGTTGATACAGATTTCTACTCAGTTCTGGTTAGATTTGTCTTATCATGCATACTAATCACATTAGAATTCGAGTATATGCTAATTTCCTGTACCATATGTTAGCACTCATAAACTAGGAGAAGTTGTTTGAGCTGAGCTCTTAGCTAACATGTTTAGTAGCAGTGCAAAGTCCTACATTTCCGCTTCCTCTTCTTGAGAAACCAGAATATGGGTTCTGTTGGAAACCTTTGGCTTCTTCAGGCACAAATTTTGACATTTCCCCCTCTTCCTCTTCCTCGTCTTTCCCCTCCTTTTATCTCTCTTGCAGTTTTGATCCTTCATTGAGTCGAGAAGAGCGAGAAAGAAGGATGAAGCAGGCAGCTAGTAGAGCTAGTTTCATGCAAGATCTTCTTCTCTCAACCCTGTCAAGCGACTAATGGGACCAGTAAGTTGAATCAAATTGGAATGATTTATTCATATTCTTAATGTGGGTTGTTGTTGGGGAGGGATTCAAATGGTTATTTATTGTTCACATACCAACATATCTCAATCTTGTACCACATTTGGGATCCCGTAGCAGTGTCATGAATGTTTCATCTATGTGTCTCATGATGAACATTCACATGATTCACTTCTTCTCAGCCCTGAAATGTACTAATACTACTACATTGAGGAGAAAAATGTTCTAATTTATTGAAAACTACAATTTTATGAGACAATGACTGTGTTGCTAGATAGATACATTTGTGACTGCAAAATTTCCAGCATAGCTTCGCATCGAGGAAATCGGCTCAAATGCAGAGACAAATAGGACCATTCTCCCTTGCAAAATTATAGAGTTCGTTTATTGTATTCCTGTATGAAAATTGGTGTCTTTCAAGTGTAGTTATCACTGTGGGATTCATTTTATTTTTTATATGAAGAGACTGTGTTTTCCTTGGTTGCATTTGTGATATTCAAATTGGGACATGATTTCGGTGGAAAAATGGTGATTGTTTCCCAACTAGCAGAAGGGTGGTTAGCTGAATGAAGATAAGGTTTTGAAAATGGCAAATAGAGTTGACCACCCAACAAGTGGTTGATTTCCTTGGCCGAAACAGCTGTAGCACCATTAAAACCTTGAAGTAGTTGTTGAAGTGGAATCAACACTCTTTAAAATAGTGATTTTGGTTTTTCTATAATATGATTATGTGGTTAGTCTTAGTTGTGATAAGAATAATGTGTCTTTCTTTAAAATCAAGGAAACATGTGCGAGAACAAAACTAAAAGTGAAATCAGGTAGTTATATAGATCAAAAGCATCCCAAGAAAAAGTGAACGCTTATTGCTGTTGAAATAAACTCTTTTGGAATGGTGCTCCAGATTTACTGGCAATATGGGCTAGCTAACTTACCTGTCTGGACCCCCATTAAATAAATTGTGTGGTGAATACCTGAGTTTAAGTTAGAGGATTAATAATGCCACCCCGTTTGTTTATAATTTTTTATTTTTTTTTTTATAATTTTACCTTTAAAAAAAATTCTTCCTATTTTAATTTTTATTTAAAAAAGTATCAATACAATTTTTTCAATTTAAATTTTTACTTTAAAAATAAATTATATCTTAAATAATGAAATTAATAATAATTTTTTATTAAAAAAATAAATTGTAAAATTAATTAGTTTTTAAATATAATATAAAAGAAACATTAATTCTAATATTAAATAATATTACAGAATTAAAAAATAATAATAATAAAGAAAAAACTTTTAAAAAAAAAAAAACACGAAAACAAAACAAAAAGCAATTCTGGGTGGGGTGTATTAACAAATGGGTGTGAAAATAGAAATTTGGGTGGCAATATTCAATCTCTAATAATAATATAGCAGCATGATACACTTGTTATTTTATTGTATTATTTTATTTTCGCATTTAAATTTATTTTAATTTTTATGAAATTATGTTATTTTACTTTTTTTATATAAAATTATATAATAATCTATATATTACATTATTCTCTCTTTTTTAACAGAATATATACATTATTCTATTCTCAATTTTAGAATTATTATTATTCTTCATTTTAAATAAAATGGATATATATATATATATAATATTATGTAAATATGAGTTTTTAATTTTTTTTAAAAACTACAATATTTATTTAAAAAATTTATTTTCACCAAATAAAAATATAAGAATATGGTTTAATTATTATTTTATAATTTTAATATATTGTTTTTAAATTTAAAATTAATATAATATCCATTTGAAATTCATATAAAATATTTTAATTAAAAATATAAATATTTATTCTTATGATATTATATGTACAAAATATGATATTTTATATATATAATCAAATATAAATAATTATTTATAATACTTTTATGTATATTATAATAATAATAATAATAATAATAATAATAATAATAATAATAATAATAACCACCACCATGGGCTTTTTGATGCAAAGAAGCGAGACAATACATGCAGTTTGATGGGCTTTTATCGGAGACCAAACGGATCCTTCTGCCTGTTTGTTTTGGTTTGGCAGAGATATGAATATCTGTTACAAATCCAAATTTGAATAGTATTGTGTAAAACTACAACACATCACAAGCATCCAAAACAATTTGGATAGTATTCAACATTACAAATCAGAATTCAAACCATCGTCATCACCGTCAATAATAATAATAATAATAATAATAATAATAATAATAATAATAATAATAATAATAATAATATTATTATTATTATTATTATTATTATTATTATTATTATTATTATTATTATTATTATTATTATTATTATTATTATTATTATTAATAACAAGAATCTACAAAGCCTCGCGGATGGCAGATAATTCTAGCATGAGAAAAAACAGCCTCAAAGATTCAAAATTTTGTATTTCATTAAGTGTGATGGTAATTAATAAGATATGCAATTTTAACCTAATGATGTTAAATAATTTAAAAAAATAATGTAATATTAAAAATAATATCTCTATCCATTTAGGAAGGCAAATTTTGTGTTGACGTTTGAAAATAAAAATTGTGGATCTTAGACTAAATAAGTTTGATGGGGTTTTGTTGAAGCCTAGATGAATCTATGGTCTGAAGATGTGAATCTGTTAATAGGAACGTGACTGGACTTCATGAAGAACGATGATCCGAATAATATTCTCATATAGAAGAAGATGGAGAAGGTGAGAATGATTATTCACACCTTCACCATCTCCTTCTATACAAAAATTTTTTCAAATAAAATTACTAGTACTACAACCAGTGACGAATGATCCGAATGATATTGATTGGATAATATTTTCGTATAGAAGAAGATGGAGAATGTGAGAATGATTATTCACACATTCACCATCTCCTTCTATACAAAAACTTTTCCAAATAAAATTATTAGTACTACAAGCAGTGGGTGCAGCAGGTTAAATAAGTTATATACAAGCAGTGGGTGCAGCAGGTTAAATTATTAGTACTGATAAAGACATAGAGTGTAAAAAGAACTAACACAAATTACCTATATATACAAGTTTATTCTACCCCTCCTTTAACACCAAAGATAACATAAAATTAATTATTCCAAAACTTCATTTCTAAAATTTCAAAACTAAATTTATAGTCAAAAATAAAATATTTTAGGTTAATCTATCAACTCTTTACTTACGTATTTTTTTTACTCTCTAATAATTGGAACCAACATTTACTGGAGTCAAGTTTAAGATGGTGATTAATTGAAGTTAGGGTTGTATATCAGTTATTATATTATATAAAACAAAATAAACTGATGATATTAATATATTAATTAAAAAAGAGAATTAGTTTTAATAAGTTATGGAAAAACCTATAAAATCGGGTGTAAAAGCAGGAAGTAGAGAACAATAAAACAACTTCATTGTTGGCATTGTCTTTCAATATAAATTAGAAATCAAAATTACAATGATAATCATTCAACATCTTTTGGTGAAACAAGTAGACATACACCTAACCATTTGGACCAGATTGTGGTACCTAATCTAATATTATCTGATTTAATTATTGGAAATCTTTGAAGAATTTTATGAACCAATACCTATTAATTAAACATGCGTGAACAAGCAGTTGTGTTGGGTCCAACTTCTGTTCTTGGTCAAATACTGACTTAATATATAAAAATAAGTTAATTTTTATTTTAATTATTATATTTAAATATAATATTTTTTTAATTTAAAAAAGAGAATTGAATATTAAAAATATAAAATTACTCCTAATCAAAATATTATATATGTTTTCAAATTTAAATAATATGTATTTTTAATTTGAAATATTGTGTTATTTTATTTTCACATTTAAATTTGTTTCTAATTTTACACATTCAATTTATATGAACATTGCATTATTTTATATTTTTTCATATAAAAATATATAATAATAATCTATATATTACATTATTCTCTTTTTTTAAGAGAATATATTACATTATTCTATTCTCAATTTTATCATTATTATTATTATTTTTCATTTAAAAAAATGGATATATATAATTATGTAAATATGAGTTTTTAATTTTTTTTAAATACAATATTTTATTTAAAAGATGTATTTCAATCAAATAAAATTTTAAGAATATGGTTTAATTATTATTTTATAATTTTAATATATCATTTTTATATTTAAAATTAATATAAAATTCATTTGAAATTCATATAAAATGTTTTAATTAAAAATATAATTTTTTTATTCTTATGATATTATATATATATATATATATATACAAAACATGATATTTTATGTATAAAATCAAATATAAATAAATATTTATAATAATTTTATGTATATTATATTTTATGAACTAAATCTTCAAAATATTATAATAATAATAATAAATTGTAATTTACTGTACATAAAAAAAAACCATAGTTATGAATAAAAATAAACATATAAATAATATTTTATTTTATTTTAAAAATAATTGATGTTACATATTCCATTAAATTTACTTATATCATCTCTATTTAAGTTTATATAACTATAACTTATAAAATATAAACTTATAACTTATAAACCATTTTGCTGATGTGTATGATGGCAATTAGAATAGTTATGAATTGATTTTGAATTTAAATTTAATTATATAAAATATAATTAAAATAAATTTTATATTTGTAATTATGTAAATATGAGTTTTTTTTAATACAATATTATTTTTATTAAAAAATATATTCCTATCCAATAAAAATCTAAAAATATGATATAGTTGTTATTTTATAATTTTAATATATTATTTTTTAAATTTAAATTAATATTAGATTCATTCGAAAGGTATATATATATATATATATATATTAATTAAAAAAATAAAATCTTGTACTTATGATATTATTTATACAAATATGATATTTTACGTATAAAATCAATATAAATAATTATTTAAAATAAATTCTATTTATAATATTTTATAAACTAAATTTCAAATATATATATTTTTAAAATTGCACATATGTTTTAAATTTTAATTATTATTATTATAATATTATTATATATTTTTAAATAATAATTGCAAGTAATGATCATTTCAATTTTCGAAATAATAAAAAAAAATAATAAATATTATTATTATTATTATTATTATTATTATTATTATTATTATTTAGAATAAAAAGAATCTGAA